>MJUU01007465.1:64437-110634 GCA_002080025.1 Modiolus philippinarum | reverse complement strand
CCCAATAGGTCAAATAAAAGTCTTTAGTATGATATTTTCTACTTCTTTTCCAAGCACACAGCATTAAGGAAATACGAGAAGACTGCTATGCATGAAATCTGAAATATGCCTGACCTAGATATAAATGTCTTAATGCTTAAAATTTCTGACATGTATTGATGTTTTCTATTGATGTAGTTGGATGATTTGCCACATGGCAAAAAATATAAATTTTAGAACTACAAATATGATCTAAAATCTTAACCCAGATCTTAAGCAGAATTGAGATGGCAATTAAGGATGTTCAATGGATTTTTTATCCACATACATGTAGACAGGAACCCGTCATGACAAAAATCTAAACCTCATGACAAAGAACTAAATACCGAAGTTACTGTGAATTTAATTTCTGCATATGTGCATTTCGACAACTTATGTCTCTTCAGTGCAGATAAAATCTAAATGTTTGGAAGACCATAAACTCAAAGATGTGTAATCTGAACAATAGCTGAACTGTGTCTTGAGACCACAAAAGAAAATGAGTGAAGTCTTGGAAGAACTGGATTAAAGACACCAGGGATGCTAAACTCCCTCTAGATAGCATTTTTTTATGAATACCACACAAAGGCACACATCCATGGGTAAGAGGAGAACTAATGAATTGGATATACTGTCAAACTGGGACATTAGAGACTAGAAAAATTGTCTGACCAGAAAAAAAGAGCCTGAATTTCTTTCCAGGAGGGGATGGATTGGTGGGGAGACTAGGTTAAAGTTCATCTGGATATTTTTCAACGTGTGATTATCATGGACTTTTTCCATCGAAGGAGCGACCATTTGATTTTTATAGGGGTGTGGGCTAGGAAGGGATTCGAAATATAAAAATTATCAGGACAGGAGTAAGCTGAAAAAAAAAAACAGGATAACATATATGAAGCAAAACTTCTGGCTTGGACCGAAAAAAACCAACAGAATTTCTTCCAGCAAGGAAAAAAATGGTCAGCCTCAAAGACTGCATGAAAAAATATCCAGGATCAGATGCTCCCTCCTTGCCTACCCGCCCACGTATAAAACCATATGGTTGCCTCCTTAATAAGAAACCCAAATTGAGAACCAGAAAATGGTAAGAAAAAAATGTCATACCTAGAAGAAAAAATACTATTCTGAAGAAGAGAGTCGTTCAGACATTATTGAATTAGAATTTACTGATGTTGACGAGATTACACTGCATAGCAAAGCATGAATTGTCTCTGTACAAACGCACTATTGGAAAGAATGTGCAAATTGGTATGGCATCTGTTAGATCAAGGGACGTTGCCCACATTGCTTTTGATAAAAGATTTCCAGGTGGACCTGTAACAAGATGCATGTACATAATCGGAACTGAGAGATGGAACAATGATCTCATTTGCCTATTTTTGGCAAAATGAAGATTTCTACAATCATTTTGTCACTGAAAGAAAAGAATAAGTGGAACCGCAGACAGGAGGGAAATCCAGGAACCACAGTTTTAGACCCATCTGTAATAGGAAAGGGTGCTTTGTCTGACCTAGATCTGTAGTGATGAAATTGATCCGGTAAATGAGCTTATCTGTCTGAAATATTAATATTTGCCTGGATCTTCTGCATTGAGGCTGCATGGTGCTAAGAGGGAGGAAAGTCTTGATTACATAAGTAAAATTCTCTTCTGCAATTTGGCTTTTTTACCGAGACGTTGAAGAAGAAAGTCACCTTTCTCTTGCCAGAAACATGAATATTTAATCTAGCTTTTGATGTTGTCCTGGAGCTACCTGAAGGAAAGCCATTTTTAGCTCGCCGGGACGAATGTCCGGAGAGCTACTGTCATCACCCCGGCGTCGGCGTCGTCGGCGTCAGCAAAACTTTAACCTGGCTTGTGGAATGGAGACCTGGAGAACTAGGATGTTGATATTTGGTATGTGACATCCTTGTGATGAGAGCTTTCTTTTGGTACCATACTTATGGACATTTTGACCTTGACCTTGCCCTAAGGGCAATTTTTAAAAAACTTTAACCTTGCCTCTAGAAGGTAGGCTTTAAGTGGTAGGGTGTTCATATTTGGTATGTAACTTCCTTATGATGAGAGCTTTCTAGTGGTATCATATTTGTAGACATTTTGACCTTGACCTTGCCCTTAGGGCAATTTTTAAAAAACTTTAACTTGCTTCTAGAAGGTAGGTTTTTAGTGGTAGGGTGTTCATATTGGGTATGTAACTTCCTTACGATGAGACCTTTCTAATGGTACCGTATTTGTAGACATTTTGACCTTGACCATGCCCTTAGGGCAATTTTTAAAAAAAAACTTTAACCTTGCTTCTAGAAGGTAGGCTTTTAGTGGTAGGGTGTTCATATTTGGTATGTAAATTTCTTATGATGAGAGCTTTCTTTTGGTACCATATTTGTAGACATTTTGACCTTGATCTTGCCCTTATGGCAATTTTTGAAAAACTTTAACCTTGTTTCTAGAAGGTAGGCTTTTAGTGGTAGGGTGTTCATATCTGGTATGTAACTTCCTTATGATGAGACCTTTCAAGTGGTACCATATTTGTAGACATTTTGACCTTGCCCTTGCCCTTACGGGAGTTTAAAAAAAAAACTTTAACCTTGCCTCTAGAAGGTAGGCTTTTAGTGGCGGGTGTTTATATTTGGTATACAACTTCCTGATGACGAGGGCTTTCTTCTGGTACCATACTTGTAGACATTTTGACCTTGACCTTTCCCTGAGGGCAATTTGTAAAAAACTTTAACCTTGCCTCTAAAGGTAGGCCTTTAGTGGTAGTGTGTTTATATTTTGTATGTAACTTCTTTATGGTAAGAGCTTTCTTGTGATACCATATTTGTAGACATTTTGACCTTGACCTTGCCCTGAGGGCAATTTTTTTAAAAACTTTAACTTTGCTTCTAGAATTAAGTTGCTTAGTGGTAAGGTGTTCATATTTGGTATGTGACGTTCTTTTGATGAGAGCTTTCTAATGGTACCATATTTGTAGACATTTTGACCTTGATCTTGCCCTGAGGGCAATTTTTTAAAAACTTTTAACTTTGCTTCTAGAATTAAGTTGTTAAGTGATAGGGTGTTTATATTTGATATGTAACTTTCTTGTGAAGAAAGCTTTTTATTACTTTCGAATTTATTGTGCATTTAGTTAACTGGAATCCCCGGCGAGCTATGTTGCCTTCTGACAACTCTTGTTTCCCTTATGCTAGGTTTACACTGCCGATCAAAGCAACTCGACCGAACTAGATCTATGAATATTCATGAATATTCATCGATCGGGACACTGATCTTGAATTCTCGTGTTCGGTCTAATAACCAAATCGGGGCGATCTTACTAACTCTGCTAATCGAGCTGTGCTCCCGAATATTTTTGACATGTCAAAAAATATCGTGAAGAGGTCGTGTGCATTATACATCGAGAATAGGTCGGGAATCAATCGGGGTCTGATCGAAGTAGTCGTGAAGAGGTTGAAAAGGTATCGGTCTTGGTCGAGTTTTAAAATTTTAGCCGATCACGCCGATTTTTACCCGACTTCAACTCATTCGCTTCTCGATTTATGCCGAGTCGTTTCCAGACCAACTCGATTAGTACTCGATCATTATTCGACTAACACGATTCATTCTTTTTTGCTATACAAGATCTTCCCGACCATAACCCGATTTCTTCCGACCTGTATACGACTTTTTCTCGACCACTCAAGACCTTTACTCGATTTAGCACGACAACAGGCAATCTTTCACAATATCACAACATGAAGCTTTGCAGAGCCCCAGTGTCTCAGTGTACCATCCAATGGACTCCATTGACTATTGTGATAAAGTTTGGTTGATGATCATCTTTGATATGATGAGAATCTGTCAGATACTATCTCAAGTGGGAACCAGCCAAGGACTACTGTTTTCATTTTGGCCAATTGGCAAAGTAGTTTCAGAGTAGAAAATCTTGGAATGGCTTAGTAAGGTCGAATATTAAATTATGTTCCCCTTTGGATTGCATGCAGACAAGATACCGGTAGATACTATTTTGAAATTGGAACATCCAAGGACTATTTTGACCAATTTTGGCTGCAATTTGTTCAGTGAAAATCCTTCTGGTACAATGTTTAACTTTGTCCCCCTTTGGCGGTCATCTTGTATTAGCTGACGATATGCAGACACTATTTTGAAAAGGGATTATCGTAACAAGTTTGGTCTAATTGGCTTTCAGAGGAAAGTTGAGTTTTCCAATAAGATCCAATTAAAAACTATATTCCCAGTTGGCGGTTAAATTTGATTAGAAGCGGACATGGCGTTTTTTATCAGACTGAACCAATCGAGGTCTATCACGACTCTGCGGTTTCTGGGTAGAATATATTTGAATGCAAAGTTCATGGACAGCGGACACAAAATAGTGGCAAAAGCTCAACCTGGCTATATCAGAATTGTAGAAAAGAATATCAGATTGTGCATGCTACTAATACCCTGTCCATACTACAGTTTCATCACGTAATGATCGCGCATTCATTCTGGATTTATCGTTCACAAATAAAACATATGTGGAATCATTCCGGAATAATCACGCAATTATCATCGCGTGATGAGGTGGTTTGATCGCCCATTCATTTCGGAATGAATCTGGAATAGCTTAATCTGAACAGGTAATATAGAATGAATCTAGATATGCAAAGTGCACAGACCCTTAAAATACAACAAAATGTATACAATAACATGTTTTATCTGAGCTCTCTTTCCAGATATTTCGCGTATGGCATTTTTTGTGGTGTGTACACATTTTACGTGATAATTGCGTGATTAGCCATCGGGTGATTTATCCGGAATACAAAAGCTGGTATATGTGAACACGGTATAACAGAATTAAAGGATGACGTGCAGAGGGCTTAGATTCAATCGACTATAGCTATGCCGACAGAATTGGAAATTGAATCCAAGATGTACAATATATACACATTCCAGAAACGGATTCACTTTACACATGAATTCAAGAATAAAATATTGTTTCTTCCGAAAGCACTCTGGTACTCTTATCATGAGATTTGATTCAAACTAATTGACGTAAGAAAAATGCGATTTTGAACATTTGTAACATGTCCTAGAAGATAAAAAAAATCTTTAACTTTAAGATTTGCACTGGGCAAATGATGTACCCAACGGCATTTTCACTTTCTAAAAACAGGATATTTTATTCAGAATGCAGGTTTAAAGCTCTGTAAATCTAGTTACCACCCATATCATGTGATGATATGTCTTCTGTTTTATATATCATATTGTCCCTACATGTAAAGACAGGAAGATCACACAGTCGCATTCTGAAGCATGATGAGGAGGATGACCTGCTAGTATGTGAAAGCGAACATTGATGACTTTGAAGCATTTGCTATTGTCTGAACCCAAAATACGCCACATGGGCGACAAATTTTGTTGCTCTATCCCCATTTCACGATCTCTAGTTAATCAAACACAAATCGGGCTGTGATCTGGCTCAATCTGACGAAGTCTGGTTGGTCGAATGAGGGTCGAGCATAAGTCGTACGTGAATCGTGAAGAGATCGAGAATGGTCCAGTGTTAGTCGTGTTAAATCGGGTAAAAGTTGAGTGGACATCGTGAGCTATCTCGATCAATGAATTTCATGACGTTGAGTTAGAATTATTTGTAGTATTTCCAAAATTCTTTTTAAAGTAGCTGGAGAAACATCTTAATATTGGAAGTGATTTGCCGTATCATTCCAGTTCGGTTTTATATCTTCGTAACGAAAAATTTAGACAATATAATCGAGTAATCCGAAAACAAAAAACCGGAAACATAAAAAATAAATTAAAATCAAGTGTTCCAAAAGGGTAAGCATGTACCCACAAATACATTTTTTCGGAATACATACATATTATAGGGTATTATCTCCACCCATTTGTCCAGTACGGGCCGTTAGAACATCTTAAGTTGAGAGATTTGATAAAACTAAGAAATATCTTTTTCGTACAAAGCTTGTCTATTGGGTGTTACTTTAACAGTCATTGTGGTTGACATTTACTGGTAGTTTTTCTCCTGTTTTGTCTTTTTGCCTCTTAGATTTTGGCTCTTAACAGTTTATTATTAGCACCATTTCGGTTATTTGTTCTTTTCTATCTTTTGAAACTTACGATTTCTTGTCTTTCCATCGAAGAAACATAAATTGTTGAAATGGCCAATTGCACAACTAAATTTACTGGTCTTGTTATCTCGCATCATTTTCATTTGTTCGCCAATATAATAATAAAAATATTCCGATAAGATGAATACAAATAGAGTTAACCAAATTGATGCACATTTATTAGTATCCAGATAACAAATATAATATTCATTCGTTACTAAGCATTTTCTGAGAAGTATGGTAAATGTTTTGCAAAAAACATCTGATTGTTCTCGATGATGAAGTCCTCTGTAAGGTGATCAGTCAAACCATAATTATTTGCCTCGTTTTGACGCGGTGTGTTTGAGCGATTCTAGCTCGAGTTACATTACTTAACTGAATTAGAATAAGTTTCAGTAATATTCCTTACATTTCCAATATATATGTAAAAAGATTAACTATGAGTTTGCAATAGCACTGTAGTTATTTGAAGTAAGGCTGTAGTTATAACCTTAAATATTCTCCAAAGTTTTATTCGTATCCCTTGAATGTTTTAACAGCAACAATCATAGGATTTTCCCAATTCACTTTAATCCACTTCTCTGTATAAGCCATGAGATTCTTTATTTTTCTGGTTTTACCAGAAATATAGATATTCTGTGACATATTGGTATCAGTATAAAACTGGTTACTTCCCTGCTTGCATCGAATAATATCAAAGAAGAAACACTTGTCCTTTAACCGGTACGGGGAAAATTTGATACACAAGGAAACGAGTTCCTCCAATTCGCCATAATTAAGGCTGAATCTGCTATAATCCGTCAAACGTTTTGAAATTTGGGTTTCATCAATGTCCAAGCAAGAACAGACACAGGACAGGTAGTACATCAAGTGTGCCCTGTGGTCCTTAGATAATTGAACTGCAGACCCTTCTATCGTTAGTCCGACTTCAGACGCCATTTTACAGGAAGAAATAAGATGATCTCGATCGGTAATTGAAACTTTTAAGGTCCATTTGGGTTGCATTAAAGAAAGGGATGGTGGAAAATGATAAAGTCTGATAATTTGACGAAAAGAAAACTATAAGAATAAATATTGAACGAGTTGGAAGATCATGAGAATGCAATATAATAAAAGGTTTCTTTTTGTGACGCTACTGCTTTTTAGAATACGCACGTCACAATTTTATTTTAATTCACACTGGTGCATTTTTATAACAAAAATGCATGTAAAATTTTAAATTAAATTCCCCAAGTTTCCTCAAATGCCTTACTGAGTAATTTGATAAACTTAATTTTGATCACATTACACATTCTGTTTTTATTTAATTTATGTAATAGATTGGATAACATTCATGTTAATGCACATCCTGAACATTGACAAAATAAATATGCACTGGTGTATTTTGATTTTCTTTTGTGAAATAAAAACACGACAGTGACTGCAAATTCGGTTATATGTTTCTTATTTTATATATAGACGGGGACAAGGACTATGTTAGCTATATAAAGTCCCTGACGGGGCATATTCTTCCGTCCGTCTGTACATATATAAATCTTATTTCTAAACACTGTGAAAGACAAAGAAAATGAAAGAATAACCAATAACAATGTTATTAAGACAATTTTACGATTAAAATTAGTATTTGATAAAATTGAAAACTTAAAAAAAGAGTTTTTTTTCTCGTTACGCATACAATAACGTGCAGTTTGAGCCAAGTTAAAAAATGTTATCTTAAAATCGTTTCTTATAATTAACAAGCCCAATTCATAGTGGTAGCATATGTTAATTGTATGCAATACCAAAAAAATAGCTGCTTCAACTGTTCTATAAAATCACAGATGAAAAATTAAACAAATCAAAAGCCACAAGCCAATCGCTGTATATATGCACATTCCACGACCTTTGATATTATTTTTTTACTATTACAAATGACATTTTCCCATTAGAATCTATAATCACCCCTATTAAGCTGGCTAATGTTTAGGTTAAGGTAATGTTCAAAACAAAACATTATCCTGAACCGGGACAAAACGTAATCCGATGTTACTCAAAATAAGAATTTTTTTTTATAATGCTTTATTGACAAAAACACATTATTTAAGTATAGCATATAAACATAAAGACACATATAAACAGTATGAGTTAGTTGTAAACAAACAAATATCAAAGGGCATCAATATCATAATTATCTTAATTGTAGATGTAAATTAAGAAAAAAACTGAATAAATAAAAATATCATTTAAAGAAAATTGAAATGCTTCTATTGACAATTGAAAAAAGATAAAAATGATAATGGTGATTATAATTAATGTGAGCTCTAAAGAAATATATAAGTAAATAAATCCATAAATAAATTAATAAACAGAGTATATAATCTCAGAAAAGACTATGGGTGTGGACTGAAAAAAAAAATCCAACCGGACTAAACCAATTATACGCGAACTCTTCTTACCTATAAACTCAGCTTAACAGGGTGATAACAGCTGCTTCAAAGTATCTCAAATGAATTCGAAATTGAAACAAAGTCAACAAATATTAAACCGATGTGGCGACAGTATTTTAAGCAATTGTACATATTTTCGTGGAATGACTGTATATATCACTTTTGCTATGCTTATCATCTTTACAATGAACAATAAAAGGATATGGAGTAAATGCACATGATACAAAGTCTCTACAAAAACATAATCAAACCAAGTAATGGAGCAACGCTTTAATTGTTGTTCTTCATCTTGAAGTCGCCATGAGGAATTCAACAATGAGCTATGTTCATACCCCGTAGTAAGTTCAAGACGGCCCCTAACGCCGGTTTGAGCTGAATTCATTGCTAAATGCCGAGCAGCGCTACATCCACGTATCTTGTCCTTTGTTCATTGATGCAGTGTTGTCACAAACATTAAATTGACTGGGAAATTGTTCTTAAAATTGCTGTCATCCGTTGCCCGAAAAAAAACTTGTAAAAGACAAGTTCAACGATTTTTACAACATATTAACAACCACGGGGCACTGCAAGAAAACTTGACATAATAAAACAAGAGATGTGGGCAGAACAGACAGAGCAATATTTGGAAATTATAGAAAAAACAAGAAAATGCGTCTAACGGACACAATGCCCCGCCTCGCATCTGTTTTGAACAATGCTACATTTTGTGATCAGTGAAGCATGGAGTTGGTTGCATATATATACCTTATTATGATTTTTGTTTAATTATACCCTAATGGGTATTTAATTAAGTTTCATGGAAATAGTCTAGAAGATTGTGCAACGATATCGATAAATTTTATCTATAAGGCTTGAAAGGTGCTTCCTGGAGCATACGCTTTTCATGGGCGATTTAGAAAAGCGTATGCTCCAGGAAGCACCTTTCAAGCCTTATAGTTGGCTCCGATTCATTGACGACATTGAAATGAAATGGACAGATACAAGACAGCACCTTGATGAATTTATGGAATTTATAAACAATTATCATCCATCAATTAAATTCACTGCCAACTTATCGGAAATTTCCAATGCATTCCTCGACACTACTTCAACGCTTGCCGACGGAAAAATCAGCTTTGATATGCACTCAAAACCGACCGATACACACGCATATCTGCTACCAAGCAGTTGTCATCCAAGACACTGTATCGACGCAATTCCATATAGTCTCTCCACCAGACTACGTCGGATATGCTCAGATGAGCAAACTTTCAACAATAGGAGCAGAGAACTTAAAGACCATCTAGTTAAAAGGGGTTACAAAGCACACAAAGTGCAAAAAACAATTGAAAAGGTTTCAACTTTAGAACGAAAACAGTTGTTACAATACCGAAATAAAAAGAAAAGGAACTCTCGAATCCCATTTGTTACGACTTTCCATCCACAACTTCCAAAGTTGTCAGCTATTACACGTGAATGCATGCCAGCCTTGCATGTGTCACCTAAAATGGAAGCCCCTTTCCCAGAACCACCACTTATATCTTTTCGCAGGCCCAAGAACTTGAAGGATATGCTCGTTAAGGCTAAACTAAAATCACCTGTAATAGGACAATTTAAGACCTGTCCAGACAAACGGTGTCTTTTGTGCAAATACAGTCTTACAACATCGACATTTAAGAGCACAGCAACTGGCGAGAAATTCAAAATTTTCGGCAATTTGTCCTGTAAATCGGAAAATGTGATATATATGATTACGTGTGCGGTATGTCAACAGCAATATATTGGTGAAACAAAAAAATCACTAAATCTCCGTATTAATTTACATCGTAATCACATAAAGAAAAAGGAATTAACACAGGCAACGGCTGTCCATTTCAACAGCATAGGACATAGCTGGACAGACATGCAAGTTGTCGCAATTGACCAAAATAAATCTTGGAATGAGAATGAGACTTTTTTGTACATAGTTTTTGTTTGATTTTATTTTTTATTTTTATTGTGTTTTGAAAAAGGCCCGGATAGGGGCTGATGGACAAAACTCGAATTATCCCCCTTTTTTCATGATCATGAAGCATCATTATACATTTGTTTTTTGTTTATTTATATCCTGATGAGTATTTATATAAAGTTTCATGGTAATAGGATTCACAGAAAAAAACTTCACCCTACCTCAAACTACCCCCTCCCCTTTTTTCCATGATCATTGAAGCATGAAGTTGTTAGCATGAATAAATTTTTGTTATGATTTTTGTTTAATTGTAACCTAATGTGTACTTATATAAAGTTACATGACAATAGCGACCAATAGCATACTTCCTTCACAGAAAAAAACTTCAACCTGAGGGTAAACCTCATACTATCCCCCTTTTTTCGATGACCAGTGAAACATGAAGTTGCAATTGGTAGCATGGACAAATTTTTATTATACATAGTAATTTTTGCCTAAATTACACCCTAATGTGTATTTATATAAAGTTTCATGATAATAGAATACATCCTCAGCACAGAAAAAAAACTTCAACATAAGGGTAAACCTAACTTGGAACGGACGAACGGACGGACAGACCCGAACACTATGTACCCCCACTATCGTAGGCGGGGCATAATAAAATGAAAATTTTAAAAGTATGACAGTTTTTCCATATGAGTCATTCTCTGAAGAACAAGTACACCATAACTGAAATGTAAAGAGAGCATACGAAACCACTTATATAGAGTAACTAAGATTTCCTAATTTTGCATGCTAGTATAATTTTTTTTCATCAGTTCTATAAGATTTATGAAATTACAATTAATAAATAAATGTAAAAACATATATCTAAATTTGTTGATTTGGTTTGATTCCATGTGACATTTTCCAATTATGAAGCATTATTTTGTTCAGATCAGGTGAATCACCAAGTCGCCTTCATAACGAATACATGCTATTTTGATACAGTACACGTATTTTATAAAATGATTGATCCAAAAATATATTTTGTCGACAAACTGCTGTTCAAAAAATACAGAATAATAAAGAATAGTATACTATTAAAAGAACATATACAATTACAATAACATATTAGTCCGTTACGGAAGTTATAACTCCCAATGTCTGTTCTTATAAGGAAAAACAATTATCTTTGATAGTAAATGGGTGTAATATCAAAATTACCGAACAGAGTTGTCAAGCTAGAGCCGAAGTCCATGAGACAGAAAGACAAATCAGGTGGAAACCACCGGAAAACGATTGTCGACCGCAATGGTCCTGACTTGGTTCAGGCATTTCAAACGAAATAGTGGGTTAAAGCGGTTTTATGATATGCAAAACATCCCCTTCCATGGAGCAACTCAACAGCAATTGCTATTGAAAGGTCGTCGACAGTTAAAAGAAATGATGATCTGACTCTGTTATCAGAAAGTCACACAACATAATTAACAGCATCAGATGTTGAAAATTACTCATGATTTTTATATCTGAAAAATAGGCTCTATCGGAGATTTTTCCATCGCGAAATTTAACGCCCAAAGAATTTTGTTAACAAAGAATGTATGAATTACTCATCTCTCAAAGAATGCGAACATCGTAATTACTTTACTCACACTTTAAATTATAAGATCTGATACCACGACAATGTCATCAGATAATCAGAAATAATAAAAATCAATATTTTTTTCTTTCACTTTTATAGTGATTTACTTACATGTAGTTTGTTTTTTATACTTTGTTATTTTCATCAACCTGTAGTGCAATATCGGTCGTTACAGAAAGTTTATAAGATTTTTTTTTACATAACCTCCTGTAATGATATTAGTCTGCACAGTCTGCGACAAGGCCGTATAATGAGAAGGACAAGCATCTCGTTGTAAATTGGAAATATATCGCGAGGTGTGAGATTTTGTCAATTTTGGGACACTATCTTTAAAGCATTAAAACAACATCAATATAATAACAATAGTTGCAAAAATTGTTCTGGCAGGGCAGTAGATGTCACACTTTACGAAAATACCAATTTTATGAAATTCTGTGCACTACTGTTAAAGCCTTTAGTTGCATGTAAACCGGAAGTGACAAAAAATAAATGAAAATGGCTTGATAAAAAAATTCAATCACGCGTATTGAAGAAAGTACTCGGTAGAATGAAACATAATTTATTCTAACAACGTAAAAATGTTTCAGCTTTCAGAAAAAACATAATTTTATTAAAATCCATGTACAACTTTATCAGTAGTTACAGAGACATAAAAAACAATATGTTTTATATGTCTTTGGTAGTTAGCTGCAAAGTGAATACATATCAAACGTCCCGCCACAGATTTTAAAGGCGAAAAGGAAAACTCTCCGTGATTTTTTGTCACTTTTTCGGTATTATACTGGAGTTTTACAGAAAGATAATTGAAAACAACAACTCCATATGGCAGAATCGGGGGTACTTTACTAATTTGCATAGCGGCCATCTTGTAACTCCTGCTTGTCGGCCATGTTTAGTTGAAATGCATAGGAGAGATATTGAAATTTTGCGAAATTATATATAATAATACACTTCAGAACATATTTGTCCGCATTCAGCAAGATTCTACACATTGTTTACGTCTATTCTATACATAAATATTTATCAGTAATAATGAAAATTTTCGGCCAATTAAGTTTAAAATTGGAAGCGGGATCGTGACATTTTGACTGTAGAAGCCATTGTAAAATTACCGAGTAAGCTATCTTTGACAGAAAATACACAACAAAGATAAATATGTAGCAAATTTTGTCCGCATAGGACTGTGAAATATACCTCGCATAGATACATAAACAATTGTCCCTTTTTAACTTACTTAAGAAAATTCCCATCCAAATTAAATTGAAAATGTGTAATTCCAAGCTTTCCAGCCACGGGAAATCCTTCTACAGACGGGTTTTAATAGCAATTTCTATGTTTTAAAATTCCCACAACAAAAACTTTTCATCACGGAAGATAACATTAATACAGTACTTTTAGAAAAAAGACGGGGGTAGAATGAAAATAATCCGGATTGATGAGATGTACATTTAATAAAGGGAGGTCATTAACCAAAAAGGGGCGGGGTCATGTGATTTTACCTCATGAATAAAATACCCCCGATTCTGCCTTATGATACACAGACAAATCTTGAGGAGGGATTTTAATGGAATTTACCGCATAGGTTTGTTCACTGTTGAAATAGTTCAGATGAAAGACGACGATGAAAAAAGCTACGCCGTAATTTTCATTCAAATCCCTCCCAAGATGTGATCCATGCTCAGATTAATCATAAACATTTGCATGCTTTCTGTTTGAGTCAAAATTGAATCTTCTGGTTGACCCAGTGCTAGATTCATACGCGACGTAAAATTGTCTGGCTTTGTTACTATAAATACATTTTACTAAGAAACAATTATTATGAACCTAAATAGACAATATAATTTTAATGATTGGTAATATTTTCAAAATAAACGCAGTTTGCATGTCATTGCGGGTGGGATGTTAGCTTGTGTTTAAAAAATTTGACCTATTTCATCGGACTAACTTCCTCCAAATTAATCGACATGTTCTACGGTCAATGCTAAACATTGGAGAATGTTACGAATTTATTCTATTTTGATCTGTCTTTATCATATATTTCTATTCTTGAGATGTTCATATGGTAAGAACAAATATTTCAAGGTGACCTTACAATCAGATTTAAGTAAAGTTCTAAGATACGCAATATTCGTCGCAAACTTAAAGATCATTGATTGATAAAATAGTCTTAATAGAATCTGAATGCCTCCTACTCTCCAAACATCGACCTGTCTGTACAACAGAACTGAACTTTATATTATGAATTTGAAACTGGTGATTTTTTTGTAAAGTTTTGGCAAAAACTTATTGACATCTACCATTTTAGATCACAGTACTGTAAATAAAACAGAACAAAGTCGTGGTCTAATTCAATCTAAGTATGTACACACACAAGAAAGGGTTAGACCAAATTCTTCTGCCTCTATGGTGCAAATTATTACCTATTTATTGATTATCTTTTCTATTTGGATTTTTATTTTTGCTGTTGCCCCATAGGAGGGTTTTTATTTACCTGGTGACGTCACAAGTAGAGAAATCTAGTAGTTGAAAGACTTTCGAAACTCTCTGGTTTTACCATAACATTACAATAGTGAACATATTTCCAAATGGAAATTTGGGCGTTTATTTTCTATATGAAGGAATTGAGATAAATGCATGAAACTTTGGAATAGACCATTTGCCAGTTATGCAATCAACAGAATGAATTTAGCAAAACCCAAAAGGGAGGTCACTTTTTAAAAAATCTCAAGGGGACAGAAGGTTACAAGTGCGCAATTATTTACAATGCATTTTCCACAGGGGGGTTCCCCTGTTTAGTGATAAACTAAAAATAGACGAAGGCTTTTTTTCATCCCGAGGGTCCTGAAAATAACAAGTACTCATACAGATCTTTCGAATTCCAAAATAAAAAATGGGGGGTCATGCGGCGATTCTTGGTGTAAATTGAGGCTCAAAAAGGGATATACAGTACAAACAGAGGCATTCAGTTAAAAATCACTCTGGTCCGACAATTTTCACCCTTGTCACCCCGGAATTCACAGGTTTTGTCTGCGTTTGTCCGGCAAAATTGTCCGAAAAATTTCACCCAAAAAAGCGTCGCTAAATTTCTTTGATGTTGGGTCAACTGATAAATGCCGGTGAAAGTCAGACTTCCACCAGAATTGTCGGAGTTTTAGTGTCCTAATTGTCTCTTTTAGGCTAATATAAAGAGGAAAAAATAAACTCAATGACAACCGGCAGGCATAGAAATTAATTTTTTTACCAATAAGCAATTTTTTGCTTGTGGTAATTTTTTTTACAAGCAAACTACCAATTTTTAGGGGCAAAATTTTTCATTTACTCCATATCCTTTCATAAATATGTAGGAAACCCTAAAAAAAAAAATTGGGCAGCACCCCCCTAGGAAAATGCTTTTTTTAATCCCCCTTCCCTCATTGCCAGACCAGAAAGTTTTGGGTTCAAGAAAGAAAGAGGATAAGGTTTGGGGCAGATTCACTTATAAAGAACAGGAACAATTCACCATATCCAACCTATCAAAATTTATATAAAATTAAATTTTACTAACAGAAGAAATACTGTCAGCAGAATACACTCTACACACTGCACCACATTTTACAAACAGTGTCCGTTTCCTTCCCGTTCTCGTCAACAGCCACTTCATAATCCAAGTCAACTTTCAGCTCTTTCATCCATTTTTTCACAGTTTTCAGTGAACTCGTCACAGGGACTTCTGTTTTAGATGTTGGCCTCTCAATATTCGACGTTTTGCTGACTTTGATTTGGCTGTCGTCTTCAATAACATTTATATTCCGCTTTAAATAATTCAAATTCATGGTGACAACAAGTCACTACTGTAAACAACCCCTGAAACGCTGTTTTAACTGTCCTATCGAAAAAACCCCATTAAGCGGAGCACCGCAAATTGTGGTTCGGAAAAGGAAAAAGGCTGGGGGGTTCCGAAAGTCAGACTGGGGCAACCGTGAAGGGAATAGATGTGAACTACGCTACTGTCCAATTTGTAAACAGTCAGACCTGAAATGTTCAGACGCAAAATTTTCCCCCGTTTTTAAATCTACAGACGCAATTGACATTTTCCACACGCATTTTGCGTTTTAGCGTCCGTCAATTTCGACCCTTGACCGGGTTTCATGTGAATTCCCTTTCAAAATCGTATTTCCGAACGTATTAATCAATGCACGAATAAAAAAAACAATTGGGTGGCTTCGACGAAACATATACCTATGTAAAAATAACTCCTCAATTTCCATTTGACCAAGAAAAGTGGGTTAAAACACGTCTAATTTCAAAACGTAAGCCTCCGTAGATTCCCATACTGACATGCTAGAATGTTCGGGTTGCACGAAATTGAAGCGTGGAATTTCTATTTTTATGACCAATCAAAATACAGTTTAGCGGATTCCCCTTAAAAATAGGCTCGCACGTATTGTTTGTGACAAAAATAGGAGCCAAAGACGTGGTCTCTTCCAAAATTCGTCGAGGCATTTCAGAATTAAATTATTATCTCAGCAAAAAGGAACTTTTATACTATTGGAAACTTCTTTCGGATAAAACACTTTTATCAGTCAGGGGTACAACTTAAATAAGTTATCACCTAAATCACTTAAATGAGTTACTATGAGAAACTGACTTTTTTTAAATAACTTGTACCAGTTATCAAGCAATAACCTATATGAGTTACTGTTTTGTTAATCAAGGGACATTACTCTGTTGATAACTTCATTAAGTTATTGAAGTGTTTTTTACATTTTATTCAGTTTTGTTGAAATTCTTACTTATTGGTCACAGTTAAGTCTATTATTGCACATGTATTAAGTAGTTCAAATTGACCTCAATCTAATGATGGCCTGTCTAATTGATTTTGATGAACCATTTCAAAAATAATTGAGATTTAATTTCCCAAGGGTCCAATCTTTATGGGGGTTGGCGCATGTATTTCCTCTCTTTGCGCATTTATAATTGATAGGTAATTCCACAGTTAAGGATCCAAACCATATGGGAAAAACTATTGTTTGTTTGAGAAAAATCTTTATCATAAAGAAATTTGTAATCAAAGTTTGACATTTTCAAGAAATCAACATTTGATAACTTAAATAAGTTATTGCTGAAAATACATGATCACTCAATTCAGTTACACAAAAGTACTTCGTTTGATAACTTGAATAGGTTACACCCCTGACTGTTTATGAGGATGTTAGCATAAAAAAATAAGTTCATCGTCTGTTGAGCGTGACATCGCAATAACAAATGCTTTTATGGAATGTTAAGTAATTCTTGGAACTGAATATTCACTGAAATATTCCCTGCAAGGATATGTGAATATTGATTTTCTCTGAGGCTATTTTTCTTGTTATTTTTTTTTTAATTCAAAGTTATTAATAGCGTGCTATTTATAGGTCGTCTATCACTAAAATTAACCTTGACCTAACAAAACCAAATTACGCAATTTTAAGGCTGATATTCGTGCAAATTATTTAATAAGTAACAAATCATTTTATATAATATGATCTTTTAACAACTTTGAGTTCTGACTTCACTAATTCACGATGTTCATACCAGTTATAAGTTATTTTCTGCCATACGCATAGATCTAATATTTTTTAAAAATATCCTCTCGATCTTCCGACTATTTGAAATATGAAAAGCAAGCTTTTCCAAAATAATTAACTGCACTTAGAGATAATAACTTCGTATACACAAGTAGATAAATGTTGACAAAGTACAATTAACAACAGCAGGTGAGTTAATCCTCTGTTTATCAGTTTCTCGGACATCCTTGAATGTCGGTGAATGTCGGGTTTGTTGTCGGACATTCACCCCGTTTCACACACAATTCACCGACGTCGGATTTGAGTGATTTTCAACTGAATGCCTCTGTTTGTACTGTATTCAAAATAATAAAATATTTTTGTGTCGACCAGATCCCATAAAAGGTCAAATTATCACCTCTGGGTAACATTGTTGAAATCAGATTTGCTATAAACCGAATTGTAACATGACATAGTATTTTATCTTAAAACATTTAATTTTATTATCCACCAATCGTAGGAGTTGTAGTGCTTAATACTGAATACAGCTTTGGGTTCAAAACTGGATCCCTGTTCGAAAGTCAATAATTGCGCACATGATACCAGAATGGTTCCCTGTTTGTGATAACTAACCAAAAAATAAAACATTTTTAATCAAAAATTATGAAAGTTTAACATTTAGCAGATGTTTAGTCAGCAACACAATTCAAAACCTAATCCCAAAAAGCGCTTACCATGCTTTGAAGTGCTACTTGTTTCAAGGGGTGCAGGACAACTCGGACCAGGACCACTCGGACCCTAAATTTTGACAAAAAGGACAAGTCGGCCCACGAAGAGAGACACTACTCTGAACATCGAAGAAGACATCTGGAAGTGTGATTTGACCGTCAGTAAAGACATGAGAATTTACACAGGGTAGAAAAAAGGAATTGTAGATATGTTCTGCTGAATTTTTTTAGGGTAAAAAAAAAGACATGTCGTCCCATCCATAATTGAAAAAGACCATTCATAATACCCCCACACCATCGGCGGAAGAAGCCTAGAATTGTGAAAATATGTTGCTTTAAATGAGACATCTCGGCCCATCCAGACTACTCTTTAGTGGTTACTATGCTTGTTGATATATACATCGATAGGGGAAAAAAGCTTGTTATATTTTTCATTGCTTAATGAAATCATGAAAAANTGTCGTTGTTTGTCCGGCAAAATTGTCGGTAAAATTTCACCCAAAAAATCTTCGGTAATTTTCTTTGATGTTGGGTCAATTGATAAATGCCTGTGAAAGTCAGACTTCCACCAGAATTGTCGGAGTTTTAGTGCCCTATTTGTCTCTTAAAAAAATCAAGTTTTAGGCTAATATCAAGAGGAAAAAATACACTAAATGACAACCGGGTTTCGTGTGACTACCCTTTCAAAAATCCTATTTCTGAACATATTGGGCTATTAAATGCCATGAATAAAAAAAGACAATTGGATGGCTTCGACGAAACATATACCTATGTAAAATTATATCCTCAATTTCCATTTGACCGAGAATAGTGGGTTAAAACATGTCTAATTTCAAAACGTAAGCCTCCGTAGATTCTCATACTGACATGCTAGAATGTTCGGGTTGCACGAGATCGAAGCATGGAATTTCTATTTTTATGACCAATCAAAATACGGTTTAGTGGATTCCCCTTAAAAATAGGCTAGCATGTATTGTTTGTGACAAAAATAGGACCCAAAGACGTGGTCTCTTAAAAAAATTCGTCGAGGCGTTTCAGAATTAAATTATTATCTCGGCAAAAAGGAACTTTTGTATACTATTGGAAAGCTCTTTCGGATAAAACACATGTATGAAGATGTTAGCATAAAAAATGAGAAAAGTTATCTACTCAATAAAGAATTTCACGTCTGTTGAGCGTGGCATCGTGTAAAAAAATAATAAAATGCTTTTATGGAATGTTTTAAGTAATTCTAATTGGAACTGAATATTCATTGAAATATTCCCTGCAAGGATTTGTGAATATTGATTTTCTCTGAAGCTATTTTTCGTTTGATTTTTATTTTTTTTTATTCAAAGTTATTAATAGCGTGCTGTTTATAGGTCGTCACTCACAAAGATTAACCTTGGCCTAACAAAACCAAATTACGTAATTTTAAGGCTGATATTCGTGTAAATTATTTAATAAGTAACAAATTATTTTTCTGTAATATGATCATGATCTTTTAACAACTTTGAGTTCTGACAGTCACATATAATTCACGATGTTCATACCAATTATAAGTTATTTTCTGCCATACGCATAATATTTTTAAAAAATATCCCCTCGATCTTCCAACTATTTGAAATATGAAAAGCAAGCTTTTCCAAAAAAAAAAAGAAATAAACTGCACTTAGAGATAATTACTTCGTATACACAAGTAGATAAATATTGACAAGTACAATTAACAGCAGCAGGTGAGTTAATCCTCAGTTTATCAGTTTCTGGGACATCCGTGAATGTTAGGTTTGTTGTCAGACATTCACCCCATTTCACCCACAATTCACCGATGTCAGATTTGAGTGATTTTTAACTGAATGCCTCTGTTTGTACTGAATTTTCATCAACAGATCAAGGTAAAACCTCCCCAGGCCATTACAGATTGATATACAATAGTATTGTTGGACAATTCAAAAGGACAATCATTGTTTAGATTAGTTAACAATAGCAAGTCTCCAAAACTTTTCTACAATATATAAAGCTCTATACCTATTGGTATTGAACAACTTTATCACACGTACAGCTTACTGAAATTGCTAAATTGGTTATATGCAATAGGAACAAGTAGACCATCAAGGTCATAGACAAGGGACAATAAAACTAAAGTTTCAGTTTAACTTTCTTTTAGCTAGGTTGCTGGGAAAAAAGTCGTCTCCAGACATATGCCAGATCTGGAAATATATTGTTCACACAAATATTACCATTTCAGAATAAATGACTTTAAATACCCAGTTTTTTGTCAGAATCTTACTTGATATTAAGGTGGAAAAGAATGAAAATTAAAATAAAAAGCCTTCAACCCACCCCATTATTTTTTATGAGAATCTACTAATTCACTTGATGTGTCCTAATGAGAAGAATAAACATCTCGTGATTAAGTTGAAATATATCTGGAGGTGTAAGATTTTGTCAATTTTGGGACATTATCTTTCAAGCATTAAAACAACATAAATATAATAATGATGGTCACAAAAATTGTTCTGGCAGTGCAGGAGATATCAAACTTTAGGAAAATATCAAATTTTTGAAATTATGTGAACTACTTTTTAAACCTTTAGGTGCAAATTGTGGTGCATTTTTTACCGATGTAAAGCAGAAGTGACAAATGTCTTTATTGCATATTTCAATTACATGTACATGATGTAGTGAAGAAAGTACTTGATACAATGAAACAAAATTTACTCAAACAACGTAAAACTGATTCAGATTTCATGGCATCAGAAAAAAAATATCATTTTAATAATAAACATGTACAACTTTTTCAGTATACGTAGTTAGCTGTAAAGTGACTGCATATCAAACGTCCCAATATAGATTTTAAAATGCAAAATGGATTGTGAACTAGTTGCATATCCATGTGTCCTTCTCATTTTGAGTTCTTGTTCAAGCATAATACACAATACAGTACAGCGAGAGACTTACCAAGCATTATAAGTTCTTGTTCAAACATAATACACAATACATATGCATGTACATGATCTGTTTTGTGCACATCAACTCACTCTGTGTTATTTCAATAGGTTTCCAAAATGAAGACGGAAGTAACAATCCAATAATCCTAAACTCATCAGACATGACAGTGTTAGGACCACATCTTAAGAGATAGCACAAACATTATTGAAACAACACAAACGCCACAAAAATATAAAGCACTTGCAGTGTGAAGCCCTAAAAGGCATGAGTATCCTGACATGGTCTACATGGATAAAGCATGATCTGCTCCACCAAGTGTTGTCATAGATCAGCCTCAAATAAGTGTTGTTTATGATCTTTCCTGGCTGGTGTTCTTCCCTTTTGCGAAAAAGGACTGGTTTTGACCAACATCGGCATGGTTTTTTGACATTTGAAGTCTTTTGTGTAATTCGAAAAACAAAGGAAATGGGGTAAATGTCAAGGAGACAACATCCCATAACCATATCTTCAAGTCCTTGAAGTATACACAAAGGTACCTGTTGTAAGTTACCTCTAAATCAAAGTGACTGATTTGATTCAATCATAAATCAATCAGCAGAAAAATTACAACATCCTTTTGACAACAGACGCATATCACCGGAAATACATGGTAACTTCAAGGTACGATGATGAGGCATGAAAGCTCTGAAATATAATAATCAAATAACTAATTGAACATCCCAATTGGGATAATACAGTAAACAACATGTACAATGTATATATATCCCAATAGGGATATAACAAAACATAGATCCCAATTGGGATATAATACACAAATTTATCTCATTTTGAGATATAGTCCCAATTGGGGTTTCCCCCAACCAGTTAAACCTGAATAATTTGAAGCAGTTCGGTTTGTCAGTAAGAAGGCCGTTATCCGCGAAATCAAGACTACGTGAAATGAATTAATTTTTTAAATCGTGAAAAAATGACTGCATGAATAAAGAATTTCCTGTTTTACAGTACAATCTTGGCTTTAGCTGGGCGGTATGTGGTGATCATGGTGTTTGTTTGTTTGTCTGTCCATCCCCCAAGACTACTTGGTGGAATTCTATGAAACTTTCACAGAAAGTTCAGTGCATATCGCCATTGTGCAGCTGCTATTTAAAATTTTGATTTGACTTTTTTTTTGTCGATATTTTTTTTACTGTGCGCTATATGGGTACACAGTTTGTGGCAATAACTCCTCCCAGACCACATGGTGAAATTCAATGAAATTTCACAGAATGTTCAGTGCATATTGCCATTGTGGACCAGTTATTAAAAAATTTTAATTGACCTGATTTTTTACTGTACGCCATAGGTGTACACACAGTTTGTGGAAACAACTCCCTGTACACCACTAGGTAAAATTCAATGCAACTTTAACAGAATGTTCAGTGCATATTGCCACTGGTCAGCAATTGAAGAATTTGATTTGACTTGATAGTTTTTTATACTTCTGGAATCAAATGGGGTAGCAGGGGATATTGGTTAGCAGCTGTTTTTATAGTTTCATTGGTATTCTAGTAGGTTATTAATGAAAGTAAATCCCTACAAATTTTAACAACAATTAGACATTTTTGATATATATGCATGTGTTTGATTTGCATTCAAAGAAGATTTTTCCCCACAAAACAGTTTTAAAAATAAAATCCACACAATTTTATCCACAGGAAAATAAATGATTATACAGTAAGCATGTTTTTATTGTTTAATAGACTGTACAATTTTTATGCCCCACCAACGCATGTGGATGGGGCATATAGTGTTACCCTTGTCAGTCCTTCTGTCCGTACGTCTGTACATCCGGTTAAGTTTTGCGTTAAGGTAGATTTCTCAGGAACTGTAAGAGGTAGAACAATAATAGTAGGCCAGTAGGTAGATATTTGATAGTACTACAGAGTTCACTAGGTGGTTTGACTATTTGACCTACATTTCATGCTTGAGTGACTGGTTAAGTTTTGCGTTAAAGTTCATTTCTCAACAAGTTCTCATTGGAATTGTAAGACAATGATGTTTCATCAAATTAATTGCCTTGATGAGTACTGCCCAAATCATTGACAATTAGGTGGCTTTGACCTACATTTTACGCATCAGTGACTTTGGTTTAGTTTTGTGTTAAAGTCCATTTCTAAACAACTACGCATTGTAAGACAATGATGTTTCATCAAATTAATTGCCTTGATGAGTACTACCCAAATCATTGACAATTAGGTGGCTTTGACCTTCATTTGCACTTCAGTGACTTTGGTTTAGTTTTGCGTTAAAGTCCATTTCTCAACAATTACTCATTATAAGACAATGATCTTACATCATATTAATTGCCTTGATGTGTTCTTCCCAAATCATTGACAATTAGGTGGCTTTGACCTACATTTTACACTTCAGTGACTTTGGTTAAGTTATGGGGTAAAGTTTATGTCTCAACAACTACTCATTATAAGACAATGATCTTACATCAAATTAATTGCCTTGATGAGTACTACCTAAATCATTGACAATAAGGTGGCTTTGACCTACATTTTACGCTTCAGTGACTTTGGTTAAGTTTTGCATTTGAGTCTATTTCTCAACTACTATGAATTGTAGCATCATTATATTTTTACTGTAACATACATTCATTCAAAGGAAATCTGGCTATTTCACAATTAATTTGGTGTCCATGACCTACACTTTATGGTTGAATGACTTTGTTTAAATTTTGAATTTTATCACAAATCATTTTGTGATAAATTTATTGGCGGGGCATCCCTGTCTTGCGGAGACATTTTCTAGTTTCTTTTTCACTTACCATATTTATACATAAATATACTGTAATTTAGGACATAAGAAAATAATTCCTAGATTCTCATCCATTTTTATGCCCCGTCCACGAATGTCTATGTGACTATGGTTAAGTTTTGTGTTAAAGTCCATTTCTCAACAACTACACATTAAAAGACAGTGGTGTTTTATCAAATTAATTGCCTTAAGCTTGATGAGTACTACCCAAATCATTGACAATTAGCTAGGTGGCTTTAACCTACATTTTACGCCTCAGTGATCACTTTGGTTAAGTTTTGCTCTAAGTCCATTTCTCAACAACTACACATAAAGAGACAATGATTTCTCATCAGATTAATTGCCCTTGATGAGTACTACCCAAATCTTTAATAATGGATAATTAGGTGGCTTTGACCTACATTTTAGGCTTCAGTAAATTTGGTTAAGTTTTGCATATAAGTCTATTTCTCAACTATGTATTGTCATGATTGTAGCATCATGATATTTTACAGTAACATTCATCTAAAGGAGATATGGCTATTTCACAAATAATTCGGTCTGCATGACCTACAATTTTTTGGTTGAATGACTTTGTTTAAATTTTTGATTTTCATCACAATTCAGTGATAGGGGAGTAATTTTATGAATGATTGACTTGGGTTAATTTGTTTGCGAGGCATCCATGCCTTGTAGACACATTTTCTAGTTTCTCAAAATTTGGGGTGGGCAGATAAATTTTATTTTATTTTTTATCAGGCTGTGAAAAGTGCTGTCATTTTAGAAGAAATTTACCCAAATGGACCCAAAAATCAAAATGTAATTTTTTGAGGCTCGCAAAAAAATATGAATGGGCGGTGTTGGGAATATTTTTTTTTATCATGGCCTTGAAAAGAAATAAATGACTACAAATACTTTAGAATAAGCAATAATTTAAGAGAAAAGGTAAAAAAAACCGCAAAATTGAAGGAAACAGAATTAAATAAGCAAATATGTTTAAAGGGGTATGTACATTGTATAGGCTCCTAAAGTCAATGCAGTGTTTGGGGAAAATGAAAAATTCATGATTCAATTTGTATACGCAACAAGATTCATTGCAAATTATTTGTGAAATATTGATCTGTCCTAGATATAATAGAAATTACATGGATTACGTAACATCACTACACAATGACATGGCCGTAGGCATGGTTTTTTGTAGTCTGTCATATGATACTTAAGTTTTTTTCTTTGTGAAACAAGAGATGAATCTGTCGCATGCATTATCAAGATTACTGTTCTACAAAAATAGTGAATGAAGGATTGACAATTTATGGCAGACTAGCAAATGGGACAGTATTAGTCAGAATGTAACACAATGTTCCAGATTATCAGTGATTCTTTGTTCTTTTCATTGATGTTTGGAAGGAACCATGAAAGGATACATAGTAAGGGCTATTCCATTTAAAATTCCCACCGGGGGGTGGAACACCATTTATTTTTTTTCTGTTGGTGGTGGGTAAATTTCTATTGTATCCTAATAGTATAGTTATATATTTAATTTTTTTTTCTCTTGGTGGGGGTCTAAAAATAAGTGCCGTTCCACCCCCTGATGGGAGTTTTTACTGGAATAGCCCTAAATGTATATGCATCAAATATGGAATATATGCTGTTCTTAGGGGATTACCATATAGTTGGAAATTTTTGCAGGGTTTAATTTTTGTGGGTTCAAGTCATTCGCAAAATTTAAACCAGTAAAATTTAATACTATTCCTCAAAGTCCTTATACAAATATCAGAAATATAAGATTAAACATTGTTGTTAAACTTGAATGACAAAAATGACATCTCAACTCTTAAACCTGCTGACATATCTCATACTGCAAAATGGGTTATGAAGGTGCATTGATACATTTAAAGCAGCAGTAAAATTCTGAAATCTTGGAGGACATAATTCTGTAAAACTTATTATGAAATGTTACCATGGTTACAGTAAACTTTAATTGTGTATTTCATCAGCTGATTACTTTACAGTGTTTTATTACTTCTGTATGTTTAACAAATACAAAAACCTATTATTTAAACTTTTTTCATAGATTAACAAAATTTTTAAACCACAAAAATTAAACCCGTGAAAATAGAACACTGTGATTTTAGACCAAATCTGCAAAAATTTTTACCTCGCAAAAATATACCCACTATACGGTAATTAATTTAAGTTTTGTTAATTTCATGAGTAAGAAATATCAATGAAATTGAACCCCCCCAATTTTTTTTTTAACTAAATACAATTGAACACCATGAATATATTTTCCAATTAAATTTTTCCAAGACAAATATCAAGGAAATTATATCCCAACAAAAATAAGTGATTATTATGATTATATAGTTTACATTTCAGTAGTTAAAGGAAGCATGAACATTCACTGTAGTTCTGTCATTGGTTTATTTTGAATTTATTACAACATACAGTGTAGGAAAAGAATTCAGGGGACATATCCAGCACGTGCCTTCATGGAATCAACAAACTTAAAATATGTTGCGTAACATGTGGATATCTGACAAAAAATACTCCAAATTTTTCACTGCACTCTGACTTCCTTCAATTCATCCCTTTCCACCACCACCACTACCATACCACTAGTCTTGAAATCGTTCATCCATCCCTCCATATAATCATATCCCAAACTGATGATAGTGATGATACATCTATAAAAAACAATGAAGGGATATGGAGTAAATGCTTTTGAGACAAAGTCTCTTCATAGGATACGGATAATGTCTTCTGTGGTCAGGAGTTGATTACTGTAAACCAGCTTATTTTCTTGAGCGATTTATTTTCGTGACTTTCGCGTGCGTGAAAATATCACGAAAAGCTCAAAGTCTTATATACATGTAAATTCATTAACAGAAATACAAAATTGCAAAAATTAGTCTCCGTAAATTTCACCAGAAGAGACAAAACACGAAATAAAATAGCCGCCAAAATAAGTTGGTTAACAGTATTTTTGCAGAGTGAGCTGTGATATGTACTTTATTTTGAGGTACAATGTATAAGCAATACATATTCAATGCAATCGTCCAATCTTGTTTCCCACTTACCAGTGCTTATATCTGTATTTTAGTGGCTACATCATATTAAAGCTTCAACATAACTTACAAAAGTCATCACTCATGTCCTCTTCTGCAGTTTATGTTGGAAATAATTTTGCAGTTATTATAGCTTATTTTTTATGCAAACATGTTTATTGCAAGAACCAACCACATAAAAATATATACCGGAAATGAAAATAATAAACAGAATTTGACCATTACCAAATTTGGGATCTGTGATTTAAATTTTGTACAAGGTGTGAAACTTGCTGAAAGATGTCACCTTTTGGAAGGAGTCAAACAGGTGACCTTTTAAAAATGGTGGCCTTTTAACAAAATGTGGTTTAATCATGATCAGGTTCCTTTAATATGATAATATGAAGGGATCTATAAAAGGAGTACTTAAAAATCAAATGCGTGCTTATTCAGTTTGACTGTAATAGTTAGTAACAAAGACGTTTGTTATTTTTCAGGTTTGAAGTGCCATTGTGAGGTATGTCCTAACTCAACATGTGTAGCTGATTCCAAATGTATGACCATCATTGTTACAACTAACACAGGTCCTATCTACAGATATAGGTAAACATTTTATATACTTATTACAATTCCTAGCTTATTAAACTTGGTTAATGAAAAATACATGATACTAGGATATTTTGGCTGGTAAAATTATTACAATGCTTCATTTAATTTGTTAAGTTTTGTTTGCCTCTGCACATTTTTGAGTTTTGGGTCATGAAAACAATTAACAGCCATTATGAAGCATATGTTGCATACAAGGATTATCTTAAAAATATATATTTGTAGAGATACAAGTTCAAATCTAATGTATTTTTATTTGTCATATATAAGTGATAATATTACATTGTATTATTTCATCATTTGAAAGTAAAATAGTACTAACAGTTATAGCAGATTTCCCGGATGATTAATGTATTTTCAATGAACATACCAATATTCCTCGAGTAACACCTATAAAACTCCTTCTGAACTCCTGTCTTTTGTCTTCTCGTCAAGCAGTCAAGCTTCTATAGAATTCTATTGTATACCAATTTGTAGTGCCTGAAGGGGTTTACCTTGATACTCCAGTGATGACAAATTGGTATACAATAGAATTCTATAGAAGCTTGATTGCTTGACGAGAAGACAAAAGACAGGAGTTTAGAAGGAGTTTTATAGGTGTTACTAGAGGAATATGCCTATGTTCATTGAAAAATTGCAAATAAAATTTGTTAATCATCCAAGAAATCCGCCATAAACCATGATCCCTACAGATCATGTTCTCAGAGAGATTTTAATATTTATCAATCTCAGATTGAAAAATATAACATTTTTGCTTGGAAAGAAAGTTTTCTGTAAACTTACATTTGTATCTAGCCATACTATATCATATGACAAGATATATGAAAAGGCTGTAGTGTACTAAAGATTTAAACTGCAATAAACCAAATTTCAAGTTTTCTTTGAAAGAGTAAAAAAAAATATGGTAAATATAACCATTGTGTCTAAATAATGAGCTGAATTATATTTAATGAAAGCTAGATATGGCACTTAAACTTAATTTGTAGATCAACAATGATCAACATATAAATGTTTGAAGGTGAACAAAAAATTATATTTTCATGGTTTTTACATTAATTTCCTGGCAAAAAGTGGCCAGTTTGATTTTAGATATTTTTCAGTGGGAGGCTCTCTTTCTGCATGTCAGAAGGTGTTTTTTTCCAAATCTCCCAACAAAAAGTTTGTGTAGTTTTACATATTTGTTTTCTTTACCTTTTCCAACATGTCGAATATGTTAGAGAATTACTTATACAAATTTTACATAGCCATTTATGTGTGTTTCAGATGTTTTAAAGGAGACTCATTTTTTCAGCCACCAAACTCATCAAGTATTTGTAACCCTAAATATAAACTGAGTCAGAGTAATACACACTGCTGTTCAGGCATAGACTTTTGTAATAAAAAACTCACTCCTACTCTTGCTCCTATTTTGAGTCCAAACAAATCAGGTATGAACTCCTTGAGCATTCCAATGCTATAAGCAGTTACAGCATTCCTTGCAGAACATGAGTGCTAAGAAATGTATCCATGCAAAAATAAAACCTTTCCAAACATCCCTAAGGCAACACGAAACTGCTGATGTATTCTGGGAAATTTTTCAATCTATGTTATTATGTTGTTTTTACTAAATCAGAATTATTTTGACCTTGTTTTACATGTTTTGAATTAACGTGTCAGGTCAAGGTCATAATAATATATATCGGTTTATTTTGGATTTGTTTCAAATATGCCATGTACATGCATGACATGTGAACATGAAAACAAAACTAATAACATAGCTTTGAAAGGTTCCCAGTGCAATACACTAGTGCATTTCACCACAGTGCAATACACTAGTGTATTTCACCACACCATTGCACAAAATATTTTGAACACCATCATGATTATCCAGTGCTTCTTGCCAAAAAAGGTAATTACGCCAGTTGAATTACTTATTACTGTTAAAATTCTGTAATGTTTAAGTTAATAAGATTTTTTTAAAGCAAAGTTTCAAAATAATTTTAATGTCATACAGTTCTATACATGTATGAGGCCCGTCATGGGTTTCTTGATTACCTGATTATCAGGGCATTTTTTTAATGATTATTTGATTACAAGGGAATTTATTTAATGATTTGATTATTAGCTTGCATTTTTATATACTTTTTGATTACTAAGCCAAAAATTTATGGATTACCAAGGTAAAAATTTAATGATCATTTGATTACCAAGGCTAAAATTTAATGATTATTTCATTCCTAGGACCTCCCCATGAGGACCCTCATGTATAAGATATACATGTATTTGAATCATGGGTACATGTATGTTATAGCATGCCTGTATATTTGAATAGGCAGAATTGGTAGTTAGTGGTGTTCCGATGATCGGAAAATGTCTCAAATCGGTCGGTTGACTATCCAGATGTGATTAATCGATTGAGATTTTCTTCAATCGATTGATAATCGGATAACTAAAAGTACATGTGACCNATGTAAAAAGATGCCTCATCATGATTTTGAACAAATAAAAATAAAAATTTTCTCCCTCCCTGCCTCATACTTTTTTCAGAAAAATGGCCTGAGAATCTAATATTTATTTTTGTATGGCCTTAGCTTGCATTTTTATATACTTTTTGATTACTAAGCCAAAAATTTATTAATTACCAAGGTAAGAATTTAATGATTATTTGATTACCAAGGCTAAAAATTAATGATTATTTGATTCCTAGGACCTCCCCATGAGGACCCTCATGTATAAGATATACATGTATATGAATCAGGGGTATGTTATAGCATGCATGTATATTTGAATTGGCAGTAGTGGTAGTGTTAACAAAAAAAAGATTAATATGAAGGAGCATTATATATTTTCCAGTATGAGTTTATATTGTTCACTGTGATATTGTTATAAGTAAAGGAACATCACTGGTGGATCCAGCCTTCGTAAAAGTGGGGTTCCAGAAGGGTTTCAAATGAATTCAAGAAATAGTGGGATTTCAACCCCTCAAACCCCTCCCTCTGGATCTGCCAAAGGGTACATGTTTTGATATGAACATGTATTTTATATTATATGTATATATATATATATATGTAGATGCTTTAAATAATGTTGACTATTATTATAGGTGTGCTGATTTTAAAGATGGCTTTTTACCGGGTGGAAAACAGTTGGGGTGCCAAACATCCAAGACACAAAAAACAGACAATAATAGGTTGTGTTGTGATGATGCCGATTTCTGTAACTATAACTTGTATCCAACAAGAGCTCCTCACACGACACCAGTTGCAAGAGGTTTGTTGGAGAAAGAATTATTTATGATGCATGCTGGTATAGATACTTCTAATGCATGCTAGGTATAAGATGTTTCTGATGCATGCTGGGTATTACATGTTTCTGATGTATGCTGGGAATTAGATGTTTTTGATGCATGTAGCATATTAGATGTTTTTGATGCATGCTGGGTATTAGATGTTTCTGATGCATGCTGGGCGTGTATGCGTATTAGATGTTTCTGATGCATACTGGGCGTCTATGCGTATCGATGTTTCTGATGCATGCTGGGTATTAGATGTTTCTTATGCATGTTTGATGTAATGATTTATTAATGCATGCCAAATTAAGTGTTTCATGTAGCTATGTCCCACCAGAATAGTATGTATCATCCTCCCATATCAGATTCTGTCAAGATACTGAATTTTCACCAATATTCTTTGGGATGTGGGACCAAAAACTTTTTCAGATTTTCTGAAAGCCACTTTTCAAAGTCTTTTCCCATATATCTTTACACATTTTCTGAAATTTTCATTAATCCAAATCAAGTATTACTAGTCTGTGGCATATGACTAGTGGCTAAGTAGCACCAACTGCCATTTTTGGTTCTATTACCTAAAATGCAAGGATATACCAGTAATTTCCTGGTCCAGAGCATAATAGTACTGTGTGGAATCGGATAATAATTGAGGGATTTAAGGGAAAGAAATATAACATCTGTATTAAGGAGGTTCACTCCTTGTGTTTTTTATATCAAGGATTTCTTGAACCCTATTCAAACTGATTTAGCATTGAACGCTTAATGAAATGGTAAAAAGAAATACATAGGAACTTGTGCTTTTAACAGCCATAGACGAGTTTAAAAATTTGGCAGGAAATGGATTCCTTTGTATTTTCCCTTAATTTAACATGAGGACTGTTTTTTGTCTAAAAGCTAGAAAGTTCTATCAAGAATTTTATGAAATTGCCAGTTGTCTTAATTTGACCTTTAGAAGACATTCATGAAATAAAAAGTGGGGGTTGTGTGCAAAATTCTTGTTAAGCCATTGAACTGGAGAAAACCAGAGGAGTCCCGAAATCTGACACTAATTCAAAAATGTGATGAGTGAGCCACCTTAATCAGGTTGATGCATGCAGCATGTTTTTTAGTGCTTTATAATGAACTCTACTAATTCATACTGGGTCTCATGCTTTTTCTAATGTATAATATTTTTTACGGATTTTTTTGTTATGCGTGCATACTAACATTGTTTTCTTGTAGTACTTTCAGCTTGTGTATAAACATAGATAGAGCTGGTTTGCTGTGTATGTGTGGTATATATATCTTTACATTTTATTATATATCACTGTTTATGTATTGCTAAGTATGTGTATAAAATAAGAACCTAGTCAGAGACATGTATGAGCAAATGATTTTAAATCACAAACCATTCAACAGTTCTTCAATGACTAGAATTAGAAAAATAACTTCTTTCTACATAAATATAAAACTTTATTAGGTATGGCAATGTGATTAACCTAATATCTTATTTTCCAGTTTTGGGTTGTTTTAACTTGGAGATGGGAGGTTGTCTCCTTGACATTTACCCCTTTTCCTTTTTTTTCATATGGCTTACAGACTCAATTATCATACAGTTTTTATCAATCCGTCATTGCATTACCTTTGATGATGGTAAATGTATTCTCACTAAAAAGATAAGCCAGTTCCAGATTTCAGGGATACAATATATTCTTATTTAGTGCAAGACAGAAAATTACCAGGCAACTAATTCTGATTGTTGTCAACTAGGAACATCAGATTTCAATTACCATCTGGTGGAAAACAAATTGTATTTTGTGCCTACTAATGTGAGAAAATAATCAAACACTGTTGAAATTGGAAGATTAAGAATTCACAGACACCCTCGGGCAGGACTTCAATGGTTCTCTGACTTTGTAAGCCTTGTCAGAGAAATATTGAAATCTTACCCTTGGGTGTCTGAGATTTCTTGATCTTGCACTTTCACAGGTGTTAAAACCAAACAAAGGATTCAGAAAAAGGGTTTGATGTTATTGCATTTCAAGTCATCAAAGCTCAACTGTATTCTATAATGTAACACTTGCAGTAAACCCTTTCATGTTATGTATGTAATCTTGTTATTATACCCCCCGCAAACAAAGTTTGGGGGTATATAGGAATCACCCTGTCTGTCTGTCTGTCTGTCTGTCCGTCCGTCCGTCTGTCCACACTTCTTGTAAGCGCAACTCCTCTTACAATCACTTGAAGGATTTTGATGAAACTGTACACAAAGGAAGGACACTATATGGAGATGTGCATGAAGGAATATAATTATTGCCTGAAACCAGGAAGGGGAGATAATTTGACTTTGAATTTTATTAGATTCCCCATGTATAGGTTACCTCGTAACCGCAACTCCTCTTAAACCACATAAAGGATTTTGATGAAGCTTTACACAAAGGAAGGACACTATATGGAGATGCGCATGAAGGAATATGATTATTGTCAGAAGCCAGGTAGGGGAGGTAATTTGACTTTGACTTTTGTAAATTCCTGTGTATGAGTTACCTCGTAAGCGCAACTTCTCTTAAACCAAATAAAGGATTTTGATGAAACTTTACACAAAGGAAGGACACTATATGGAAATGTGCATGAAGGAATATAATTTTTAATCGAAACCAGGAAAGGGATATAATTTGACTTTGGCTTTTCTTGGATCCCGATGTATGGGTAACCTCGTAAGCGCAACTCCTCTTAAACCACTGAAAGGATTTTGATGAAACTTTACACAAAGGAAGGACACTATGTTGAGATGTGCATGAAGGAATATGATTATTTTTGGAAACCAGGTAGGGGGGCAGGGGTAATTTGCCTTGGACTTTCGTTGAACATGTCAAACAGGCAAAAAAAAGGGTGAATTTTATTTTTGTCCAATTTTGACAGAGTATTTTCATTGGCACCCTTACAAAAAGTCCTTTCTTGAAGATTATATCATTGTGTCCATACTTGTATTGTGTCCACACCTGTATTGTGTCCACACTCACTTAAATTTGCACTTTCCATATCGATTCAGGGTTCAATGAGCGGGGGTATATTTGGCTGCCATTCAGTTACAGCCCTTGTTTCAACTTAAAGTTTGCAGAAAATTATTATGACTATACTGTTCATTTGGAAGTCAAAATTTGTGTGGCTTTAGTAGAGGGAAAAGGGATTATGCATGGCTGTATTGTGTATCCAAGAAGGGGTATCCAAATCAGTAGAGATATGTATAAACTTTCTGCTTATTGTTGCATAACAGCAGCTATACATTGAGTATATACTTTTATGTTCACTTTTCTTCCTGTGAACCATTCCTGCTTAAGCACACCTGCAATTATTATATTCTTTTCCTTTTTTTTCTTAATTAGAAATTTGAATTTATAAATATTATTTTTTATTGAAATACATTTATTTGTGATATTAATAATTCTAGTTTGACTGGTTTGAGTTTTATGAGTGTGCACAACGTGCATTTATAAAAAAAAAAAATTCTTATAAAAAGTACATAAAATTATATAAAATGGCTTCTTTTGAGTAAAGCTAGCTCCTTAGACAACTCATAGTAAATAATGTAAAGTATTTTTACTCAACTAACCATACTAGTTACTATTTTTAAGGATGTTGTATTTTATCTATTTCTTACAGCTGAAGATTATGACAAGCTTGAGTTTGGGACGGCAGAACTAGTGGTGATGATATCGGGACCAGTTGTGTTGGTCTCGCTGATTTTCATGATTGGATTTTTTGCATATTATCAGTATCAACATCGTCATCCACGAGGATATATGCCGCCGGAGATCAGCGGAGTTGATGTTGCTCCATTTGTTGAGCAGGGATCTGAGTCATTACGACAGATGATGTATGATTATTCAGGCTCTGGCTCAGGTAAGCAGATGTTACACAAATTGTCTTTTAATGACCTAATAGAGTCTCTTAAGACTTTTATTTTAACATCTGAGTAACTACAGCATAGTGCCATAAGTGAGTCAACTTTTAAAATCTCACTGTGCATTTCATATTAAAACAGCCTCTGTTTAAAAAAATTCTCTACTACTCATTTCTAAACGGATATTCATGAAATTTTCACCATAAAGGAGTTTGATATGCAGTTTAAGCAAATAATTTAGAAATATTTTTAAATTCCTTAGTTCCCTTATGTTGCAATTTAAATACATACCGAAATTTCTTTGTCAGAATTTACAAAGGATATTGAAAAAATTTTTAGGTGGAACTTTTTTGTTTTTGTTTGAAACATCTTAATATTGAAATTTATACAAGTCATAAAATTATTTCAAAATATATGGAATAAACTGTAGTTATTATATAGATAGCGGTGATTTATCGAGTTTTCTCAATTAAATAAATGTCATATTGTCACCGGTGAAAATAAAGGATTTCTAGTCACTGGATGACGTCTTAATGAAGCGATGTCACAATATCTCTTCAATGTCATTGTCAAGTGAACAACTGGCGTATTGAAATGAAAAAAATAATCCATATCTAAAATCTCGTTTTTTGAGTAGAAAATCTAAATAATAAAAAGCATAACTAATTGACCGTCAATAAAAATGTCACTTGTGTCGATCAACACACGGGATTAAACTTGTTGCAGAACAAGTTTTGCAACTCGTTAAATCGTTCTGCGTTGTTAGGCACCAATGACATTTTTATTGATTTCACGACAGTCAATTAGTTATACTATAAATCACACTCCTGAACAGTGAACTTTTCATGAAAATGAGGAAATTTTAAAAGTTAATCTCTTTTGGCACTAGGCTGTATGCAAGAATGTTTTGCTTAGGTCTTTTCTCATCAGCTACACATTCTTAATTTACTTGGCTGTGTTAATGACCTGCTGCTAAGAATTTGATTATTCTTAATCTTAAAGAGTTAAAACAGACTGGATACTGGTGATTATTGATTACAATTAAGAGATAAAAAAATGTTTGTTAGGATTGGTAAATGTTATGATTGATATCTGCTCACTGATACGTCAACATTTCACTAAACTACAACCCCACTGCAATAGACCATATCCGAGTTCTGGTATTCAGATTCACCCGATGTTGTTTGTCCGCCCTACGTATATATACGTCACAAATATGTCCGCCCCATGTGACCAACTTCATGACGTTTTAGGCTCTATGACGTGATGTTTTTTATACTATGACGTATTGAAAAGTAATCTGCTAAATCCTGATTCAGAAGGTCGGATATGGTCTATTGTTATGCCCCGCCTACGAAGTAGGAGGGGTATATAGTTTTCAGGTACGTTGTCCGTACGTACGTACGTACGTCCGTAATGCTCAGGTTAAGGTTTAGGTTGAAGGTAGTTTACCTTGAAGGAGGTATGATATCTTGATGAAACTTTGTATACAGATAGACCATAACGGGAATCGCAACATTTTGGAATGAAATGGATGCTGTCACCTCAAGGTCATGGGTCATTGACTTTGAATATTAGGAGTGAATATTTGATATACTACAGGTTAAGGTTTAGGTTGAAGGTAGTTTACCTTGAAGGAGGTTGAATATCTTGATTAAACTTTGTATACAGATAGATGATAACGTGAACTGTAACATTTTGGAATGAAACGGATGCTGTGACCTCAAGGTCATGGGTCATTGACTTTGAATATTAGGAGTGAATATTTGATATACTATGACAGTCAATGTCAGGTTAAGGTTTAGGATGAAGGTAGTTTGCCTTGAAGGAGGTATGATATCTTGATGAAACTTTGTATACAGATAGATCATAACGTGAACTGCAAAATTTTGGAATGAAACGGATGCTGTGACCTCAAGGTCATGGGTCATTGACTTTGAATATTGGGAGTGAATATTTGATATACTACAGGTTAAGGTTTAAGTTAAAGGTAGTTTACCTCTTGATGAAACTTTGTATGCAGATAGACCATGACATGAACTGCAATGTTTTTGTGCCAAACAGATGCTGTGACTTCAAGGTCAAGGTTCATGGGCTTTGAATTTTGTAATTGATTTTTTTTTTATACTAATGCTCATTTATTTAATTATTTGAAATTCTTCCTATCATCTTTTTGTCTTTTTTGTTTAAAAAGCCATTTTTAAATTGAATTGCAAAAATCTTTTATTCCAGTTTTGGTAAATTTCATGAAACTCTGTAAGACCATTTGATTTTGGAAATTTTACCTAGCAACCATACATTTTTGAATATCTTTTTTCCTAAACACAAATTTTCAATAACTGAATTGCAAAAATCTATGATTCCAATTTTGGTAAATTTCCTGTAACTCTATTTACCGTTTAATTTTGGAAATTTTATCTAGCAACCATGCATTTTTGAATTTCTTTTTGTCAAAATACCAATTTTCAATACCTGTATTGCAAAAATTTGATTCCAATTTTGGTAAATTTTCTGAAACTCTCATAAGACATTTGATTTTGGAAATTTTATCTAGCAACAATGTAAATTCAAATACTTTTGAGTTAAAGTAGTCATTTCCCAAAAATGGCTTTCAGAAATTCTTGATTCCAACTTTGGTAAAATTCATGAAACACTCTTAGACCATTTAATTTTGGACAATTTTCCTAGCAACCATTTTATTTCATTGTTGCTAGGTAAAATTTTATGTTAGCCTCTTGTTTTATAGAAAAGATGATAAAATAAATGACACTCATGGTCATTAATTAAGTATGATCAGTAGCGGGGCATAGTGTCCATTGACACAGATTCTATTGTTGTACCTGTCCCAAGTCAGGAATACGTTGGACATTGGCTTGTCCTTGTCTTCTAATAAGATTTTAGTTTCTTGATATTTGGGTTATTGGATGTGGTTTGTTCCATTGATTTATTCAATTTTTTTTTTACTTTTTAGGGCCATTTAGGGCCAACTATGGTGTGAGCTTCCTCACTGTGTTGAAGGCTGTACGATGACCCCAAGATGCTTTATTTTGGATTGTTTAAACCTAGAGATAAGATGTTGTCTCCTTGACATTTAACCCATTTCCTCTCTTTTTCATATCCACGGTCATTTGTGTCATTGTACAAATCTGGGTGGTATCATGCATAGCCCTGTATTTAGATAAATGTAATTTTAACTCCTGTTAAAATAGTGTATGAAATCCCAGCTTATTTTCCCTTCAAGAGCCATATAAATACAAACAACTTTTAATACAGTGTTTACCACATTGGTTAATTTTAACAACAACTACAGTCCAACTTTGATGTCTGCAACAACCAAGGGACCTATGAAAACAGTTTGATCTTAAAGGATGTTTCAGCTATCGAGGTTGAGCTTTAAATTTTAAAAAATTTTGGTGTTGCTGACCAATAACTTCTGAACAGAAATACATACTGTCTTCAAACTTGCTATAAGATGCAACTGTCTTTATACTTGGTACTGTATGTGCATTCTTAAACGATAAATTCATGCGAAATTTTATTTGTTTTCCAGGAGAAGAGTTATTCTATAGCTATGCCCCTGCAAATTTGGTAAAAAATCTGGGGTTATCATTATGATTTTTCTCATTAAACACTTTCATTCACACAATGGCATCATCCTACATTATACCTACTATTTAAACAACACGGGGAACACTATTTGGAACACTTGCATTTACAAATAAGTAAATATATTTTTCTGACAGGTTTGCCTCTGCTGGTACAGAGAACAATAGCTAGACAAATACAGCTATGTGAAATCATAGGAAAGGGAAGGTATGGAGAAGTATGGCGTGGCAAGTGGAGGGCAGAAAATGTAGCTGTTAAAATATTTTCATCTAGAGAGGAAAGATCATGGTTCAGAGAGGCTGAACTGTATCAAACTGTCATGTTGAGACATGAAAACATATTGGGATTTATAGCTGCTGACAATAAAGGTAGGTAACTCCTGGTATGGTGTCTAAAACTAGTAATGAATGCCTTTAGTTTCAAGATGAAAACTCAGTAAGAACTGCAGGGTATACCTGAAACTTTGGATATAGAAATTGAACCTAGCCATCATCTCTGGATTACATAAAAATTCACTCCTCAAAAATATAACAACCGGTGTTTGAAAATAGTACTTGTGAGCTGAAGTGCACATAGTATAAAAACTCATGAGGTAGAAAAACATGTGGATTGATGAAATATGTATACAGTTACAAACAAAATGCCACAAACATGTAACAATTATGTGCATTGTCTGTCATTCAAGTAGATTTATTGATGTACAAGTCACCTCTTGTGTTCCTGTTTTGCTGCATGGAGAGATGACATGTATTTCTTATAAATCTCTGTTGGAATATTTATATTATCCAGAAGATTTTAAACACATTTTGTCGTGTATTTACATTAGCAAAATAGTTGACAATAATTGCACTCTGAAATATTGTCCATTTAAAAAAACAAAAACATTTTTAAAACATATTTTTTATCCAAAGCATACTGGAAATTAATAATAAATCAGTTATTTTATAAGTTCGTTTCGTTTTTAGGTATATGTAAACTTTGTATGCAGAACTATACAGTGTTGATGTCAGTAGAAAGCAATGTTCATATCTAATGCAAGTAAAACATAGTTTCGAGTTTATGAACAACATTTTCAAATTTCCATGGAATAACCTTCTACAGTCAAACTTCCTTGGTTGAAACACCCAAAGGACCGATTAAAACAGGTCAAAGTAGATGGATGTTTATTGATCTATATTAAAATATACTGAAATACATGACAACTCTTTACCAAACCCTTCGAAGAGTTTTGAGTATTCGGTAGTGCGACAGTGTTTTACTGGCGGACTGGATTCCTTGAGCTGGCCAGCAGTTTGGCGGCAAACACTCTTTGACCCATCTTTCTAAATTACGTTTTGTCATATGCTTTTCTTTCCAGGATAGAGGTCATTGAGTTGGTGGTCTGCCTGTGTTGGGTTTTGTTCGTGTGTTTGTTATACTATAGGGAAATGTGATAGAGAGGGGGGGGTTGGGTACCCATAAACCGGTTTAACCCTGCCGCTGGCTTTTGCTAGTGCCAGTGCCGGGTCTGGCTATTCAGAGTTCCTATTGTTATTTATGTTTGTCTCTTGTTTTCATGATTGTTTTTTAGTGCAATTCGCTTGTGAATTGTGGCATGTGATTGTAGTTCCCAGCCATTGTAGGTGTTTGCTGTTATTATGTTTTTGTAATGATAAACAAAGGGACAGCAAAAATGGTATGGAACGTCCATGGAGTTGAGCTTTTGCAGCTCACACAATTAAAGTTAAACTGTTCATATACAGATCTATTTTTCAGACAATGGAACATGGACACAACTCTGGCTTATCACAGATTACCATGAGAATGGTTCCCTGTTTGACTATCTGAACAGGAGCCCAGTTTCTGTCTCACAGATGATCAAATTGGCCCATACTGCTGCCTGTGGTCTGTGTCATCTTCATATGGAAATCATAGGAACAGAAGGTAAGGAGAACATGTCTTATATATATGAGTGTTACTAGTCCCATCCAAAGGTATATGGGACAAACAATGACGGGATACTCTAAACTTATTAATTTTCGCGGTGTACTAAAATTATTTTCACTATTTTTGCGGTTGGCTTTGGAACGGGAAAAATAGTACCCGTGAAAATAAGTTTTTGTGTAGAAAAAAGCCTTAATAACATTGAAAACCATGAAAATTGATACCTGCAAATATGTCGATCTTTCATTAATTGCAAAATAACCATCTGCAAAAATTAATACGTTTACAGTATATGGAGTAAATGCACATGGGGCAAAGTCTGTACAAATACATGGTAAAACCAGAATGATTCATTGCTTTTATTGTTGTTTTCATCTTGAATTCACCATTAGGTGTTCAACAATGAGCTTTTGCTCATACCTCTTAGAAAGTTCAAGGCAGCCTCGAGCACTGATTTCAGAAAAAATCATCTCTTGGTGTCAAATAATACCACATCCATGTATCTTTCCTATTGTTCATGAAAGCAGGATTGAGAACATACATCTAGCAGTGTCCTCAAAATGACTGCCATCTGTTGCCCGAGAAAATGACTAACATCAGAACATATAAACAACAACAAAGCACTCATTGAGTCAGTTGCAAGAAAACTAGGTATAATAAAATCAAAAGATCTTAGCACTTTAAACAGGTGGTTGGAATAACATTTGGAAATTACAGAAGTCAAAATGGTAGTCAGTTTATCCCTTCAACCATCTGTCTTTCAGCAACTTATAAATAACAATGACAAGAGAATGAAAATTTTATACAGTTTTAGTTCTTTTACAAAAACTTCATTATATTTTTTCATTCTTTTAAATATTTCTTATTCACTCAATCTATATAAGTAGGCTTCAGCTTTCGTGACNTTTTTACTGTTAAAATGAGTTTGATATACAGTTTCTTTCTGTAATTTAGAAATAATTCTTAGTTCATTAGTTTCCTTATTATCACAATTTAAATACAAAGTCAATTTTCTGACGTCACAATTTGCAAGGGATATATAGTAAATTTTGACTTTAAAATTTTTGGTTTATGTTTAAATTGTCATAATATGGAAGTTTCAAGTCATAAAATTATTTCAAAATTATTGGAATAAAATGTATATCACACTCTAATTAATAGTGAAAATTTCATGAAAATCAAGTAAGAATTGGGTTCTGGGGAATTTTTTAAACGGGGACTGTTTTTACTTGTAATGCACAGGGAAATTTTAAAACTTGACTCACTTTTGGCACGTCACTGTAGGTATAATAAAATCAAAAGATCTTAGCACTTTAAATAGGTGGTTGGAATAACATTTGGAAATAACAGAAGTCAAAATGGTAGTCAGTTTGTCCCTTCAACCATCTGTCTTTCAACAACTTATAAATAACAATGACAAGAGAAAGAAAATTTTATATAGTTTTAGTTCTTTTACAAAAACTTCATTATATTTTTTCATTCTTTTCAATATTTCTTATTCACTCAATCTATATAAGTAGGCTTCAGCTTTTGTGACCATATACACACATTTCCTGTTTTGTTTTCACCACCATGTTTACTCCGAATCTACTGGAAACTGGTTGCCGACTTCAGATGGGCTTGATAGTGGATAATTTGTATTTTGTTTTGTGGGGTGAATCAAGTTGGTTGGAAATGTTCTCCCTTGATAAAAATGAGGATTAATTACACTTCTAGCAAACGATTACTGATAACAGATCAAGCATTGTGATAAACAGAATTTATTCCCTTTTCTCTCAGTACACAGCAGAGACATTTCTTTCTTCGTTTGACCTCAAGATCAATTCATTCTAATATATGGAAACATTCTGGAATTGAACAACTGGAAATCTGTATATTTTGATGTGATGGTATTTTTGTTGTAAAATATGTGTAGAACTTTATTTTAAGCTGATAAATGTTTATGTCATTAATATGGGGTGGCCCTTTTTCAAAATTCGAAAAAATTGCCAGCATATATTCAGCATTTTAATTAGTTTGTATACAGATAGATATTATTCAATGTCTTGCTCACTAATTCTCCATCTTGAAAATTGTGAGTAAATTTTATGTAGAATGTAAATGAGACCCTAAAGGGGTTAATCTGTGTTTTATCTCTTTTGATATTAAAAGCTTTAAGATTCACCTTATTGCTTCAAATCAATTGCTGTATTATATACATGTTTCATTATTTTCCAGTTCATGCTGGTAAACCAGCCATCGCACACAGAGACTTGAAGAGTAAAAACATCCTAATCAAAAATAACATGACTTGCTGTATAGCTGATTTAGGTAAGATACCTTTGCATAGCTGATCTATAAAGGTAGAAAGCCCTTTTAATCAAACTGCTAAATACTGTTGACCATGGAATGGCTCATGACTGCTTCTGTTGACTTCCTAATCAATGAAATTTGTCAATTATTGGCCAAAATAGGCTTAAAATGTCTTTTAAAAACAACATTTGGTTAAAAATTTTACCATCAGCCATATAAAGGTTACCCTTATTCCAATTCACACCCTCATCTATTAAGTTTGGTAATATATAGTTGATTTAGGTAAGGTACTGTATAGATGATTAAGATAAGGCTCTCTTCTTCCAATACCAGTTAGATGTATATGTAAAATGACAGATCTAAATTAGAAAAGGATATTTTAGTATTTTGCTTTTGCTAATTGTATAAGCAGGTGTATAGGAGCATCTAGTCTCTGTCTGTCACGTTTTGGTGTTCAAATTTTGCGTAAAGAGGCATTGTTGCTCTGAACACGTTGAAGATTGTGACTCCCCTTTTGGATATTTTTTTAATTACAAATGTCAAATCAATCCATATTTAATCAATTTTATTCTTGATTCGTGACGACCCTTCTTAAAAAGTTACATCAAAATATTTTTGTTTATTGTAAATGAAATTGTACTTCATGTATACTTAACAAGATTTGTGTTTTCAGGGCTTGCTGTAAGACATGACATAGCCACAGACTCTGTGGACATAGCTCCCAATGACAGAGTCGGTACAAAGAGATACATGGCACCAGAAGTATTAGATGCTTCGATCAACAAAAATCACTTTGAGTCTTTCAAGAGAGCTGATGTGTATGCCTTTGGTTTAGTTTTATGGGAGATTGCCAGACGCTGCTCTATTGCTGGTACAGTTAGATATGTTTTACAGTTCTCTTTATGTCCATGTTGTCAAAAAGTTGGGGTGTATATTGTTTTACCTATCTAAACCAAAACCTGACTGAGCAGAAAATTCATATGCATCAATATTGATATGCAATATGTACATTTTTCTCTTTGAACTTAATGACTGATATTGTCAGTATCATCGTACTGACCTGATAATTCTTATGATGTTGCTGATAAAAAGAGTAATGGTAGTTTTGAAGGTCTCGACAGAAAATATCATTTGTATCACAGCTCGTCCTATTGGACTCGCCATGATACGGTGATATTTTCTGTCTCGAACTTAAAAACTGCCATTGTTCTATATGTAAATGCCAACCGTTACAATTTTTATACGACTGCAAAAATTTTTGCGGTCGTATTATGGAAAAAAGAAGGGAAACAGGGAATGTGTCAAAGAGACAACGACCCATAGGGGAGTAATAACAACACAAAGCCACCATAAGATCTTCAATGAACGTTGAGAAAACCCCACACCCAACGGCAGGTCGGAGTCAGCCCCTGAATAAAGAGTAATCAAGTTCTGTGAAATAAACATCATCCTAGACTCCTATAGACATAAAGTAAACTAACCAGAAAAAAGACAAGACACACAAAGGCTTAATAAATTTCCTGGCTTAGGACAGGCGCAAACCTGCTGCGGCCTGGTTAAACTAGTTTTATTGGGCCCAAACCTTCCCCCTATGGTATGGCGCTGGCGTTGGCGTCGGCGTCTGTGGACAGAATAACTTTGGTTCTAGTGAACGGATTGTTATCAAATTTTAGTATGATGTTTGTTGGCACAAGCTTAAGCCCGTGTTTTAATTTCACATTTCCTGCCTGGCCCACCCGTTTTTGAAAAAACAGGCAAAAAAGGGGCCAAAAGGGGTTAAATTAGGTATTTTCGTGTCTGTGGACAGCATAACTTTGGTTCTAGTGGACAGATTGTTTTCAAATTTTAGTATGATGTTTCTTGGATTATTCTTGAGAAACATTGTTTTCCTTTATTTTTTGGCCCCACCCGTTTCAGAATAAGGGGCCAAAAAATGGTTAAATTGGGTGTTTTCACATATTTGACTGTAGAATCTTTATTATTAATCGGATTTTGATGGGGTTTCTTTCAGTGTACTCCTTAGAAAATTTCCAAGCTGGAGTGTGTCAACGGATTTCACGTGGCATGTACCGTTCACAAGATAAATGGGGCCCAAAAACGGGAGAATTTAAAAAATTTCAATTGTTAGCTCACCTGGCCAAAGGCCATGTGAGCTTTTGCCATCACTCGGCGTCCGTCGTCCGTCTGTCCGTCCATCCGTCCGTTAACTTATTCAAAGATCTTCTCCTCTGAAACCACTGGGCCAATACTAACCAAACTTGGTCTAAATCAGCACCAGGGTATGCTCTTCAAATTTGTGATTTTTTTTACCATAGACCAAACAACATGGCCGCTGTTACTAAAAATAGAACATCGGGGTAAATTGCTGTTTTTTGCGAATTACTCGAAAACCATTACAGATATCAAAATTCTGACAAGGGTAAAAATGATCAGCATGATGAGATCTACCTGCCCTGCAATTTTGGAGAATATCCATTTACCCATCTTGGAGTTATTGCCCCTTTTCCGTAAAATTTTTAGTTTTTCGTTACTTCTGGTCTTATGTATTGAAATTGATAGAAGATAGAAGTGAAGTTTGTATAACAAGAATGGTCAACATAGTAAGATCTACATGTCCTGCAATTTTGAAGAAAATCTGACAACCCACATAGGAGTTATTGCCACTTTTTCTTTGAATTTTCACAATTTTTGAACGTGTTTACTTTTATTTCAAAAACTGTTTGAGATAAAGGTTAAATGTGAATTGCAAAAGTGTTGAGGTTTTCCAGAACTACAATTTCTACATATGTCCAGCAGGTTCGCATCTCATCCAAGATGGCCACCAGTGGGGAAGAAAGTTTAACATAGGACCCTATGGGAAATGCATTCAAAGATCTTCTCCTTTGAAACCACTGAGCCAATGGGGACCAAATTTTGTCACAATAGTCCTTGGGTGGTCCCCTTTAAAGTTTGTGATTTTTGCGTTTGTACCTCATCCAAGATGGCTCCAAGCGTGGAGCACAGTTTAACATAGGGACCCTATGGGAAATGCATTCAAATGTCTTCTCCTCTGAACCTACTGAGCTAATTGGAACCAAACTTGGTTACAATTGTCTTTAGATATTTCCTTCAAAGTTTGTGATTTTTATGTTCATACCTCATTCAAGATGGCCACCAGCAGGGAACATAGTTTGACATAGGGACCCTATGGGAAATGCATCCAAAGATCTTCTCCTCTGAAACTACCAAGCCAAATTGACCTAAACTTGGTCACAATAGTCCTTGGGTGGTCCCTTCCAAAGTTTGTGATTTTTAGTTTGTACCTCATCCAAGAATGAAAATGTAACATCTGCTGAACTGATTTATAGGTGGTCTATAGGTGACAATGAATAAAACCAGTGACCAGGTGAGCGAATACAGGCTCATCATGTGAGCCTCTAGTTTATTTTTAATCTGATTTTGATGGAGTTTTTTGCAATGGATTCCTTAGGGCTATTCCATTACAATGGATGTGGGGGGGGGGGGGGGGGG
>MJUU01007465.1:43353-64426 GCA_002080025.1 Modiolus philippinarum | reverse complement strand
GGAAGTTTAATGATTGGACTTGGGTCGTAGGTCATTCTTAGCATGTTCCCATTAGTTTTATATAAAATTATCTAAAAAAAGTTTGTTGGTTGTGGGGGTACTTTGAAAGTTCCTTCCTACCTACCCACATCCATTTTAATGGAATAGCCCTTATGAAAAATAATTTAATGCCGCACCACAAGATTTTTGATAATTTGTTTCCTTTCCAAGCTATAAGGGGCCCAACGGGACCAAAATTGCAAACATACGAATTACCTAAAATTTTTATTTTTTTCATCAGATTTCAATGGGATTTTTTTCTGTAGATTCCTCTCATAAGCTTTCAGTTGTATGTCAACAGATTTGGTGTAGCTCTTTTCGTTTTTGAGCTATAAGGGGTCAAAGGGACCAGAATTGCAATTTTTAGAAATATGTGAAATCTTTTATTTTAGATCAGATTTTAATGGGAGTTTTTTCTTTGGATTCCTCTCAATGCAAGCTTTCAGTAGTATGTCAACAGATTTGATGTATCTGTTACCGCTTCCTTGCTATAAGGGGCAAAGGGGCCAAATTGCAATTATTACAAATATGTGAAGCTTTATTTTTCATCAGATTTTGATGGGATTTTATTCCTTGCGTTCCTCTCATTGTAAGCTAAAAGTAGTATTCAATGGATTTGGCGTAGCTCATATCATTTCCAAGCTATAAGGGGTCAGAGGGACCAAAATTGCAATTATAAGAAATATGCGAAATCCTTAATTTTCATCAGATTTTGATGGGATTTTTTCTTTGGATTATTCTCATTGTAATCTTTATATTTACTATTTTGGGTCCAGCTTATTACTGTATCAAGCTTTTTTTGTGCCCATCTAATTACTGTGTCAAGCTTTTTACTGTGTCATTACACTTTTTCAAATTTCAGTGGTCGACATGCTGCAGTCGTATCATGCTGCACTCTGCGTAGCCCTTTATTGGTAATTATCTCAATTATGTCTGACATTACACAACTAAGGCTAGTTTTCAGCTATACAAGTCTTTTTTGTCCTGTCTATGTGGCTGTGCCTCAGAAACTTAAACCTTGGCTTTAACTTTTGAACTATGTAAGATAGACTTTTCATACTTGGCAAGTGTATAGGTCTGGTTAAGAGGAACATAAATATTAAAAAAAAAAATTGGTCAGGTCAAAGGTCAAGGTCACAGATGCAAAAATGAGGTTAAATCGGCTGTTTTCCAATATTTGACTTTAGAATCCTTATTATTTATCCTATTTAGATGGGGTTTTCTTTATGTTATTGCTAACAAAATTGCACAAGTTTAGTAGGCAGACAGATTTGAGGTAGCATTTATTTTTTCCATGTTGGAAAAACACCATATTGTTACTTTGATTCTAATTTCAAGCTAATTGACTCTATTATGATTTATAGGCACAATGCTTTGCATGGGTTTGTCTTTCAAAAAATATTTAAAAAATGGGTAAAAACAAGGTCTAAATAATCTGCATACAGCCTTTTACTGTTACACAGATAAAAAGGAATTATTGTCATCTTACTGTTAAAAACTGGGTCACTACTCAAAGCTTTTATTATACAGTAATGAATGTTTATTTATTTTGGGAATGGTTGAAGAGTACCAGTTACAATATTATGCTATATTATGAATTATTTTAGGAATGGTAGAAGAGTATCAGTTGCCATATTATGATATGGTACCATCAGATCCATCTTTAGAAGAAATGAGGAAAATTGTCTGTGATGAGAAATGTCGACCTGCTATCCCTAACAGGTGGCAGACTGTTGAGGTAAGGACCAGCATACCCACTACTTTTCCCAGTTTGGGGTACATGTACCCTTTAATCTTCGAATTGGGGTACAATCTTTTTATTTGAGCGTACATGCACATACTAAAATAATTACTTCGCTATGTAAAAGGGCTTCTGCGACTGGACAGAGACATGACAAGCAACTTATCTAATTACACAACATACTCCGACTTCTGTTTTAACTGTTGATGTAAACCATATATTTTGACTGTTAAACCAGAAAATTGAATGACAAAATGTGTATCAAATGTATGTGCATGCACATTTTGTTTTGTGAAATTGTACGTGCATGTTTTCTAATGTATGTGAATTACATACTGCAGTACATGGATGGGCATCCTAAGGACTATGTCTAGGTGATGTTGTAACTGTATGTTGTAGTTAATCTAAATAAAATGCCTTTGTTTCTTTTTTATACCCCTTGCAAAGGAATTTCAGGGGATATATATGAATCACCCCGTCTGTCTGTCTGTCCACACTTCTTGTAAGTGCAACTCCTCATAAGCCAACGGAAGGATTTTGATGAAACTTTACACAAAGGAAAGACACTCTATGGAGATGTGCATGAAGGAATATAGATGTCGGTGGATATCATTAGATATTATTTGCGCAAACCATGAAGGGGAGGTTATTTGAATTTGACTTTTTGTTGATTGCATCTTCAAGGATTACCACGTAAGCACAACTCCTTTTAAACTACTTAAAGGATTTTGATAAAACTGTACACTACATGGAGTTGTGAATGAATGAATATAATTATTGTCCGAAATCAGGAAGGAGAGATAATTGAACTTTGGCTTTTCAATGATTCAGTCTTTACCAATTACCTCGTAAGTGCAACTCCTCTTAAACCACATGAAGGATTTCGATGAAACTTTACAAAAAGGAATTACACTAAAAGGATATGTGCATGAAGGAGTATAATTATTGGTACAACCAGTAAGAGAAGATAATTACACAATAGTATATGCAGTGGACAATAATGGCAATACATAGGGAACATTAATGGCAATATTCATTGAACAATAATGGCAAGACACAGTGGACTATAACAGAAATACTTATTTGACTGTAATGGCAATAGCAAATGAACATTGCAATTCTCTAATTTTTGCCCTACTTTCACATTTAATGAACAGTGGGAGAAATATGTTTTTCCTCTCTAGAGACAATGTTATTCTCAGCAAGTGATTGTATGAAACTCAATTATGAAGACAAAATGTATGTGGTTTTTGTGGTGCCTTCGACGATAGTCAAAAAAAGCGAGACATAGGTATGGTGATTCCGGCGGCGGCGTCCACAATTGATTAAGTTTTTTCTTGGGTCTGTTTAACATTAACCTATTGATATTTGGTATGCAGTTGGCTAGGCATCATTGCAGCTCAGTTACAGTGGCGTTTTATGTCTATGCTTGCAGTCATGCTCCACTGACTTCGAAATTTTGAATTGTTTTTCTCAAATGTTTAAGTTTTTTCTTGTGTCTGTTTAGCACCAACCACTCATAGTTGCCCATTGACATTTGGTATGCAGTAACATAAGCATCAGTCCAACTCAGTTTCAGTGGCGTTTAATGTCTATGCCCCCCGCATTCATGCTCCCTTGACTTCGAAATTTTGCACTTTTTATCAATGTTTAAGTTTTTTCTTGTGCCTGTTTAGCATCAACCACTCATAGTTGCTCATTGATATTTAGTATGCAGTTGCATTAGCATCACTACAGATCAGTTTCAGTGGCCTTTTATGTCTATGCCCCTGCAGTCATGCTCCACTGACTTTGAAATTTTGCACTGTTTATCTATGTTTAAGTTTTTTCTTGGGTCTGTTTAGCATCAACCACTCTTAGTTGCCCATTGATATTTGGTATGCAGTTGCATTAGCATCAGTACAAATCGGTTTCAGTGGCCTTTTATGTCTATGCCCCCACAGTCATGCTGCACTGACTTTGAAATTTTGCACTGTCTATCAAATGTTTAAGTTTTTTCTTGTGTTCATTTAACATCAACCACTCATAGCAGCCCATTGATCTTTGGTATGCAGTTGCATTATCATTATTGTGATCAGTTGTGATCACTGATACATTTGGTATCATGGCTGCTGCTGAAGATCAATGTACAGATTCATGCGATGCATTGGAAAGGCGAGACATATTCTGTGTCAACAGTTTATCTGACTTTACCATTGTGATGTTATGAAAAAAGATAAACATGCCTGATGACATCACAAACACATTTGTTACAGATCATCATGTCCAAAATCTCCTTGAAAATCATTATAACGATAAAACCCACAACCGTATTTCATGAGAAATGACATTTTTACACTCTCGATAGCTGTTGTGGTTTCTATATTCCACAGTTGATAACAGTTATGAGAGTGATGATATTATACTAATTACAAATATTCTTATTTTTCAGTCTTTGAGAGTGACGATGATTTAGTTATCAAGAATGTTCCTAATTTTTCAGTCTTTGAGTGTGACCATGTTTTACTGATTACGAATATTCTTATTTTTCAGTCTCTGAGAGTAATGGGAAGACTAATGAAGGAGTGCTGGTATCATAATGCTGCCGCTCGCTTGACAACTCTACGTATCAAAAAGACCTTAGCTGGAATGACGTCCATGGAGGATATTAAAATCTAAATATATAAACAATTTACAGATGTAAAAACTACAATGCATAATCATGGCTATTGTGAAAGCCGGGAAGTGAAAATTCAAGATGGCGGTGCTGTCTCACATTTTTATCCAAGGGGAGAGTACTCCATCATGGACAAATTGGACACACTATTGTGATATGTTTTAATCTCTCGGTGTGGATTGCATACTTGATATAAGTACAATGTATATACACATTGTTTGACATATGCTAGACATATGTGCATTGACATAATGTTTATTGTTGATATATTCTATACAAATGTGCATGGCTGACATATGCTAGACATATGTGCATTATTTGACATTTTTTAGACAATGTACTTTGTTTAACATATGCTAGACATTCATGTGTGCCCATTGTTTATCATATGCTGGACATATTTGCATTGTATTGACATATGCTACATTTGTGTGTATGCTTGACATCTTCTAGACATGTGTGCATTGACATACAACATGTATGCTAGATGTGTGCATTGACATATGCTAGACATATGTGTAATTGCCGACATACATGTATTAGAGACATAGCACTGTTACAATTTTTATTCAGTTAACTACTGTAATTTTTAGACTAGTGAAATTATTTTAGAGGTTGTTTTTGTCATGAACAATTTAGAATGTCATAAATTTAGAAAAAAATATCACATAGAATCATGACAGTGATATCACATTTATACATGTATCTGCTTATGTGAAAATGTGAATACATTTGTATTTTAATTAATTTGTTTGAAGACACCAATATTTATTTTTGACAAGGCATAAAATATGCTATTGATAGTTTAACATGTCAAACTGATAGGAAAGTGAAGCTATTAAGATACCGTATAGCGGGTAATTTTTGCAGGGTTTTAATTTTTCACTCAAATCTGTAAAATTTGAGTGAAAGTAACCCACTATACGGTATTTTATATATATAAATGCAGATTTATGTAAGAGCATCAGATATGGTTTAATGACATGATGACATGTCAGATATTTATTTTCTCAAGATATAATATGTGTGAACTTCATATTGAATATGTATAGACTTAAAATATGAAGTCAAGCATCCAGTGTGAGGTATCCAACATTTGCGTGTTTATAATCATGTCTGTTTTAAAATTCACCGTAAATGGGGAAAATTTTGCTGCAGTTTTATTTTTGCTATTTTCACATGCAGGGTTGAAACGCAAAAAAATAAAACTGTCGTCAATATTTTTATACAAAGGATGGTTTATTACCTAGACGGAGTTATGTGAACTCAAGACTGCACAAAATTTATTTATAAAACCACAAAAACTAGATGGAGCTAAAAATTCCAGGTTTACAATATGTAAGGACATGGTAATAGATTTTATAGTCGATATATCATCACCTTGGTCATATTTCAATTCCTGTTCCTTAGGGCTATTCCAGCAAAAAATGTATGGAGGGGTTGGAAGGCACTTTATATATTTTTTGGTGTGTGGTGGGGGTCATTGAAAATTTTGCACACTCATTATTTACAAAATATGTATGGGTGGTGGGGTCTGAAAAAAAGTGCCTCCCAACCCTCCCATACATTTATTGATGGAATAGCCCTTAATCAATTTTAAAAATTGCTACCATCTGTTTCTGAAACAGATGAAGACAATTTTCGAAATTGGTTAAGCAATTGCTGAACCAATCTTACAGTTTTACAACTCAGTTGTTGCTATCAAAGGAATAGGAATTGAAATATGACCAAGGTGATGATATATTGACTATAATATCGAGTACAGCTAGCACATCAACAAGTCAGATTTTTTATCGTGAATAAAGAGATTGAATGTTTATGTATTTATTTAGATTTTTATGCTTGAAGCTTATTTGTTGTTTATGGTGACTTTGTATAATTGCATTACATGTGATAATTTTTTGGTTGTGCAAGATATTTTGAATGAAAGGGGAAAGAGATGGAATGAAAGTGACCGAATGTAATGTGGTGTATGTTTATTTTAGTGCAACACTTTTTTCTGTCTATCTTAATTGGATTGCCTTCATGACATCAATTACATAATTGATGCCTTCGAGTTAAAAAAAACTTGCCACCTGCGTTTTTTGTCTTTCAAAATAATATCATTAACATGTCTGTGGCATGTATATTACTCAATATTAGCAATACAAGTATTTTTTTAAAATTTAACTCAGTAATTTGATCATTGGATAGTTGTAAATTATTGTTTACTGGTTCTGCTGTCTTTTAAACTCTTATGATGTTCAATTCATGACTTGAATTTTTTTAATCTGAATATTTTTTAATTTCCTTTTTAAAAACTTTAAATGAACTAAAATCTCGGCTGTTATTGACTTTAAAATGAATTTCAACTTGAATATCAGGTCTTCCAGTAGTGTAGAAAGTTGTTTGGCTGAAATTAAACCTAATTTCATATATAGTCTTTCAAGCAGTGCACTTACCTAATAAATTTTCTACATGTTTATAATTTTCTTCTTTCCTAACCAGTGTGAATCTTTTGTTTTATTGCATGCATATCTTAAAGCCCCCATACCAAAAGTTGTATTGTTTAATTCCTAAGCCCTTCCTCCTATCTTAGACACAAACTTTGCATTATCATGCCTTCTTAAAGTTTATGGAGAAATGAATAGTAGTTTGTTTATATTTATTTCATTTGAGTAAAATGGGAGATAACTCTTTGTTGCGATTTTCATTTTCAATACCCTCATTATATATTTCAACTTTTGAGCTCTGAGGCTCTAATTTTTGTCAAAATATTACTGTCAAGCCATGTATGGCATCCTGCCTCATCTTTAAATTTAGATTGAAACTCCTTCAAAACTTAACTTTCAGGATGTCTTGTTCAAGTCAGAGGTAGATCCAAGATTTGAAGATAGGAAGGGTACAAAAAAAAACAACTACAGGAGGAGGCACAAAATTTTTAGACAGATAGTTGCGAAAAGTTAGATTTTTTCCTAAATAATTAATTTGTTTTCCTGGTTTGGATGGGAAAGAGGCAGGCCCCTCTCTCCACCCCTCAATCTGCGCCTGCAAGTGATCTTTTTGTGTACTTTGTACAGTTTACGTGAAATTTTGATTTTCTGAAGAGGTTCACAGAGCCAAAACTGTCTAATCTGTGCTCTTTGGTTCTTTTATTTTGTGATGTATTGATTTTTGCTATATTTGCATTTATTAAACACGATAAGCACAAAAATTATTACCACTACTATTTCACTGTTAACCTTAGTATGATTGAATATAATGACTCTAATTAAAACTCTGCAAATATAAAACCCTAGAATAAATCTAAGACTGAAAACCATTGAACTTTGCGTGGCGAATATAAAGTACATGTATTACAGGCTACAAAAATATTGCATTGAGCTCCCAGCAATTTTTATACCCTGCAAAATGTGTGTCCCCCTGTCTGTCAGTTTCTACGAAGGTCTCTGAATAATAAGTTGTGAATTAAATTATATATGGTCTATAAACTTGGTATGAAAGTTGATTACTACAAAACTCGAGTCAAGTTTGATTTTGGCTTCAGAGGTCAAAGGGGTTCTCAAATTATGCCATACCTGTTAACCCTCCCGCTTTTAGGATTCGTCTCCTATATAGTATCCTTCTCCCGTGCGGGAGTTCAAAATCTCCCACTTCAGACTTTTCCCCCTGCTTAAACCCCCCTTATAAAAAAATATGAAACCCACAAATAATTACTGTAGGGTGTTAATAATTACTTTCTTTTACCCACAGTGAACTGGTGACACGTTAATTAAATCCAATTTACGGAAAATCTTCCAGTTAAATAAACACTTTTATGGCAATGTTTACCTGATGAACTAATTAACCTAGCCAATCAGGCCTTACCTGTATGATTATTTATTGTCAAACGCCTTTAAAATAGTGTTTTGAATATTGTCAGATCTGTCTTTACTTCCAATTCTTTGAGATATTTACCAATGTTTATTAGTTTTTGCAAAAACATGTGTGTTTGTCTCCCTTTTATATTTTTCATGTTAAGCTGTTCGAATTGTTTTCACCAATACTGAGATATAATGCTGTTCCCAAGCAATTATTTTATAAATAAAAACATATTTTGCAAATAAAAAAATATAAAAAGGATGTTTAAAACCTTATTTCCTTATTTTTTTTACAAAATTTTGTTCCACTTGCATACCAATCAACTGCATCAAAATCAAATTATAAATTTTCAAGTGAAGCTGTTCTGTAAATTCAACATTGTCTATTTGGATAACCATACTGATGCAAGTGTATCAAGATAAATCTGAATACTTCATAAAGGTATTTGCTTTGGGATTTGCATTCTCTTGTAAATTCATGCTATTGAAAGTGAAATGAAAATGAAAAAGTGATAGAATGGTTAATCAATGTATATTTGTTTTTCCAAATTTGGTCTGATCCCAGTGTATTGTAAATTGTGTTGCATTGTGCTTTCTTCTAATTCTTTATTGGTATTAAGTTTTCATGCTTCTGATATTAAGATGGTAATAAGTTCATTGTGCCTGATCTCCCCCTTCGCAAAGGCGGAAAGAAGGAAATCTCCCTCTTTGCATATCTAAGAGGTTAACAGGTATGTTATGCCCCTTTAAACTTTGAAATTTTCTGGAACATGGCAGGGTATCATGTAATGCACCTTTACTATTGTCCCTGTTGTCCCTTTTACTTCATGTACAATAAATTAAATCCGAGTTCTGGTATTTAGGTTCACCAGTTGTCGTATGTCCGCCCTACGTCACAAACATGTCCATTCCATGTAACCAAAATGAACTTTAAAGACATAGTTTTATGACGTTCTAAGTTTTATGATGTAACATTTTCTCTATTGTCTTGAAAAGTGGTGTGGTAAATCTTGATACAAAAGTTTGGATATGGTCTTTTGCTTCATTATTTTTATTTCTGAACATTTATGCATTTTACTGATGTCATTCTACAAAAGTTAATGTATTCTATTTATAGATAAATGTTTATTACACATTTGTACATATATTTACATCAAGGTTATATGTGTATGTTGTGCTTGTTTGCTTGTGTACAGATAAGCAAGGAAATTAATTGCTGTCAATGTTTGTAGTGTGTGATTTTATTTATAAACATATTTTTCACTGCCAGTACTAACTAGGCCTAGATAAAAAAATGTTTGGTTCAGGTGTCAACATGTATTTTTTCCACCTAACAAATGTATTTGTTCCACCTAACAAAAGTTCCTTCATAAGAAATATTATAAACATTAGCATTATATTTCTTCATGCAGGAACAATTATTATTTAACGTTTATTCTGTCAGGAACAAATACAGTACTGTAATATTCATTCCGTCGGAAAAGATATTCTATATTTTATCCGGCTGAAATATTATGATGGAACTTCTGTTCTGTTACAAATGTTTCATGGACTTTTAAAATTCGTTTAAGTTTTAGAAGGGTTTTGTTTATTTGCTTGGAGTAGGGGGAATGAAAAGCTCTGTGGAACAAGTAATGTTTGGAGGTAATAGGTATGTTGGGAAACTGAACCATACATTTTTTTCTTGGCAAATTGAAAGAGATTTTATGATTTATTTTATTTATGACTTGGTTCAAAAACAATAAATCATGTTTATTCTGATGACTAATGGCTCTAACATTTAGCTTTAAAGATTAATGATTGATTTAACAAACGACTTCTCTTGTGAAAAAAACTTTCCTTGATCTTAAATACGACTTTGCATGGACAAAAATATTGATAATTTTTTCCTATGAATTACTGTGAAAAAAAAAACATTGATTTAGTCAACATATATAGGAACTTTTGTGTGTGTTTAATTTTGGCTGTGTTCCAAATACACAATCTGGTGTATTTTAGCTTTCCGATAAATTTGACTTTATTTTTTTTATGTTGTAAATGATAAAAACTCAAATGATACACAAAGCAATTATTCTGCTGACCTGGTTAACAAAATAATAAACTCATGTACAGTATATACTTGTAACTTAAATAAAATTTAGAATTTGTATTCATTAGTTTGTTAATCGAGAATGCAGGGTGTTAGTAAAAGGCATTGTTTCTCGACCTTGACCATAGTCACAGATTATGATTAAAAACAAAATAATTTTGTAGGGATATGAAATTGAAATCTCAATTGAGAGGACACTGTATATGGTCTCTGTCTGTGAAAACAGCAGTCTTATGCTGTTATTTCCAAATACTATTATAGTGCAGATTATTTGCATAATTTGCACAATATTAAGTTAGTTATGATTATCAGTGGAGGATTTGGAGGGGGGGAGTAGCCAGGACCCACCGTTAGGTTGGAAAATATTTAAAATTCCTAGGAATTATTCGAAAAATAGGGTTCTGGGCACCCCTTTTTTTAAAAAAAATTATGGATTGGGCCCCCTAAGCAGAAAGTATGGATCCGCCACTGATTATTGAAACTGAAATAAAATAAAGGTTTTTTTTCATTAACTATCATTGAACCATATCAATACTGGTACTTATAAGTAATTAATGAAAGGTACATCCTAATACATTTAGTTCAAATATTGAAGCCATATGTTTTAGTATCCCAAACATTGATATCTGTTAAATTTCATTTTAACTCTGCAGAAAATAAATAAATTTATAGAGTTAGAACATATTGACAAAGTTTTGATACTTGCTGTATATATCACTGACCAAAAGATTTATAGACACTAAAAACGTAGGCAGAGAGCAAATCCAAAGTCTTTTGGTCAAAATTAGAGAAGGAAAAAGCTTGAACTTTCTGTAACTTTATATAGTGCTAGATTCATTTGTGACACCAAAAAATCGCAATAAAATTTTAATTTGGAAATTTTGCAAGCTAAGCATGAAATGTTTGAAACATCATATCAGGGTTCATGCAAGTACTTGAAAATAAATGTTTGAAATCTAAGGCTTGATAGTACTTGAAATTTGGAAAAAGTCCTTAAAAGCTATTGAAAACTACAATTTCATTATAAATTAAAATTTCTGCAATGTAATTTGCTTGGAACCGTTAGTCCAAAAAGACAAGCACATCCCTAAAGTTGTAAAAGAACTCCCTCAACATGAGAATGTCATCCTATAAAATCAAAATTTAATCCTTGAAAAGTGCTTGATTTTTGTGGTAAAAAAAATTTGTATTGAACCTGTCATGCATGTATATTATTGTGCAAAATGTAGCTTACAGGTCCAAGTTGTGTTCCTGAAAGTTTCAAAATTGAACAAGACTTGCAGGCCCTATTTTCTCGTCAATATAATATGTTACTTATTCCCCAGAAACAGATACATTTAAACATTATTAGATTATAAAACAACAATGCATGTTTCCATGAAAGTTTTTTCTTGATATTTTATTTGTTTTGTGGATGTATATTTTTTGTATAATTTTGTGTGGCTTCAAAAGCCAGATCATATATGATGCTTTGAATTTTTATACGACCGCAAAAATTTTTGAGGTCGTGTAATGGTATGGCGCCGTCGTTGTGGTCGTCGTCGTCGTCTTCCGCATCGTCGTCTGTAGACACTTTTGTTTTTAGTCAATAACTCAAGTTCCAGTTGATCAATCATAATGAAATTTTAACACAATGTTCCTTAGCACAAAAGAAAGACTTGGAGTGGTTTTGGATTTTGTGGCCCCTCCCATGATAAAAAAGGGGCCAAAAAGGGCAAAATTTGGTGTATTCACATAATTGCTGTAGAATTTTTATTATTCATCAGATTTTGATGGGGTTTCTTTCAGTGTGCTCCTAAGAAAATTTCCAATCAGTAGTTTGTCAATGGATTTCACGTTGCGTGTACCGTTCATGAGATAAATGGGGCCCAAAAGGGGGCGAATCACAAAAATTTTATTTTTTCATTTCTAGTCCGATTTTGATGCAGTTTTTTTTAATGGATTCCTTATGAAAAATTAATATGGCGTTAAGCTATTAGATATTTGATAACATGTTTCCTTTCGGAGCTATGAGGGGCCAAAGGGGTCCAAAATTGCAAACGTGCAGATTACATAAAAAAAATTATTTTCATCGGATTTCGATGGAATTTTTTTCATTACATTCCTCCTGTCTTAAGCTTTACATAGTATCTCAACAGATTTTGCGTATCTCTTACCATTTTGGAGCTGTAAGGGTTCAAAGGGGTCAAAATTGCGATTTTCACAAATATGTAAAATCTTTATTTCTCATCGGATTTTTTTGGGGGTTTTTTTTCTCCTAGTTTGTGTCCAGCTAATTACTGTTTCAGTCTCCTTATTGTGTTCATCTAGTAACTGTGTCAAGCTCTTTACTGTGTCAACATTCATTTTATAGTGCACTTGTTCAAATTTCAGTGGTCGACATGATGCGGACGTATCATGCTGCGCTCCGTGTAGCCCTTTATTACAAATGTTTATGAAATTCTGCATGCATGTATACATGTATTTAGTGGTAAGAAGTTGGAAGCATTTTAGAATTATATTGGAGTACTCTTTATTAATTTACAACAAAAGATTTTAAAAAATTTAGTTGATGTAACTTTGTCCCCTCATGAGTATAAAAGGGTAAATTGGTTAAAGTTTAAGAAAAACTGTTTAAATAAATTGCTTCAAAATAGACCTTATGGGTTGATTGCATGATAAGTTGTTGTTAAAAGAATTTCGATGATAATAGAAAATTCATAATTTTAGTTTTCATCCTTGTGGTACTTAGTGAGGAGAGGAAGGAAGTGATACCCTAGTTGTGTGTTCATCTGCCCAACTCTCCTTTCCTATGTCACTCCGTATGTCTGATCTATATGACTATTGTCTCCAAATATAGACTTCAAAACTTTTGGGCAAGTTGAATTTCTGGTTCAGATAGTATGTGGTTCTGAAGTTGCACCCCTTGACACTTTAAAATCAACAATACTTTTCTGCTAATTTTTTTCTAAAAAGAGGTTAATCTGTTGTTCAAGATGGACTGAGATGTAAGCTTTTGTTAAATGATTTATTTCTTGTACATTGTATTATTTATCAACTGATGTTTTAGGACTACCATAAAACAAATGGGTACTTCAATCATATATGTATTACTGGTATTTCATCGAAATATTAAAGCATGTTTTCATGTCTTGCAAATAAACCATTTACAAATTCTGACATTTAAATATTTCAGTGCATGTTTTGGCATGTCTAAATATTAAATCTGTTACTAAAGCTTGTTGTGTTTCAGTATTTTGTTTGGGCCACATGAAGCCGACATATTAGAGACAAAGAGAGGACAAACTGAGAATGGCATGAACTTGATAATCTTCAAATATTGTTTATTTTCTTCAGATTTCTAGGGAAAATATTATGTGATGTCATAGCAGCATCTTGATGATTGGCAGATGGGTAATGAATTTTCAGTTTTGCAGAATTAGGCGGAAACAATTAATTATAAATTGAAATGCTTTCTTTAAGGGCTGGCTGGGTGTGTAATTGGGATTCAGAAATTCAGATTCCAGACCTGTTGATATTTTACAAGCCAAGTAAAGACAGTCCCATAATACATTTGCATTCCTGAATCAATTCTTTGAATAGAGAATGATTGTCATACAACTAACCCTAAAATTAAATAAATGGGTCAAGTCAGTTCGTGTGTGTTTTATAAACTTACATTTTCATATGAAATGCTTATACAGTCCAGAACCATTTAAAAACAGTTTCAAGTTAGTTGGGTGATGGAGTCAATTGAAATCAAAGCTCAAACTTAATAGAAGATACAGGAAGACAGGTTTAAGACATTAATGAGGTTGTAATTAGAGTGTTATAAGTGCAATTAGATACTTAACACAAAATATTAGGTTTATTTTTCAAAGAACCATTCTTTTAAACTAAATTGGATCTAGAAATTGATTTTTGAATAGATTGGAAGGTCACATGAAATCATCTGATCCAGTTTTTCCTTTGGTTTTTCCTTGGTGGAATGGACATTTGACAAAATTGCTATATCTATAAATGAAGCAATTTATTAAAAACAACACAAGGCAATCAGAACAAGAGCTTTGAATGTTGAACTGGTAATTTATTGTTAAAATTGTGTAAATCTACCTTAATTAAATTTTCCCTGGAAAAATTCCCCAAACTCCCAGAGAACAATTTCTAGGATTCACATTTCTTTGAATAGGTAATGAGAAATGGACATTTATTACTTATTTTGGTTTATTGTACAATGAATCAGGATCATGCATTTGTTTGGACATACAATAATACATAGATAGTAGCATTTTAATCTGCTTCATGTTTTGGCCCAATTTGTATATACTTTCATTTAAGATGAATGTATTTGCTCTTTATTACAGATTACAGGAATTTTTCAGACACTTGTAAAAATGCAATGCATCCATTATAATGTTTATAGATTGAACCATCAAATGGTAAAGGTAGATTCTGTAAACCAAAACTTTATTTGCAACCAGTAAATTTACATTATTTTTTCTAAAGGAAGAAATTATCCTGAACTCAAATCAACAAAAAGTTTCTTATTTCATGAATATGGATTGAAAAAGTTACCTTGCAAAAGTAGATTGTTGTCAACTTAGATTAAACTTTCAGGACTAAGGCCATTAAGCCCTCAATTTTGTTCCCTTGTTGGGTTATTTTAAAAATATAATCCGATAATGTTAAAAACCATGTAGGACAAATGACCTGTTGAAACAGCTTTTTAAAGAGGTAAAATGCACTTGCAAAAGTTGTCCTCTAAAGCAACAAATACAGAGGAAATTGAACATACCTCTTGCTTCATTGAAATTTGGTTCTCAGAAATGTTATTGTATGATAATGTAAGATAGTATATGTGTGTGTAAATATTTATTTTATTCTTCTGTTTTTACCCTAATTTTTATGCCAATTATGATGAGTTAAAGCCATATTGTTTTACCCCATCCATTTATTCTAACATTATTTGTCTGTGAATAGGAGTTTGACTGTGTTTTTTTACATAAAATAAGGTTTCACTAAAAGCAAAATATTAAGTGGGGGCATACCATCCTTTAGTTCTATTTTTTTTCTAACAAATGATAAGAGATGGGGTGTGTACTGGTTTCAACATGTTCTGTCTGTTCTATAGAGACTTGAATTGTTGAAATTACTTTAACAGAATCAAAATTAAATTTACAATGAAGTATGTTCTGTATTATACCAAATAATATCTATTTCTCTTTTTCTTGGGTGTTTGTTAAAAAAATCCCTTTTTCAGTTCTCTGTTTTTATTGATCTGCATTAACATGAGTTGAAAAGTGTATTGAAGATAAGTTGAATATTTAGAGTAACAGTAATCTTTAATGTGGCATGTTTACAATAAAGAAATGATAAAATTGTCATGGAAATAGATAAAGACTCTTTTGCAATCTTTGAATTTCAGTTATTTTTAGCTTACCTGACTCAAGCCAGGGTGAGCTTTTGCCATCACTTTACATTCGTCGTCCGGCATGAACTTTTCATTCAAAAATCTTCTCTGAAACTACTGAATCCTTAGGTGGTCACCTGCAGAAAGGTGTATTGCAGGTAGGCACTATATCCAAGACGGCGCCAGCTTAAACACTGTACCCCATAGGAAAACATTCAGAGGTTTTCTCCTATGGAATTGCTGAGCCAATTGGAACCAAACTTGGCCACAATAGTCCTTAGATGTTTTCAGGTCCGCGCTTTATCCAAGATGGCCGCCAGTGTTAACATAGTTTTAATATGGATCCCAATGGGGAAACACATCCAAAGATCTTCTCCTCTGGAACTGCTGTTCCAATTGGAACCAAACTTGACCACAATAGTTCTTAGATGGTCCCCTGCAAAAAAGATGTTTTTCAGGTCCGCCCTTTATCCAAGAAAGCCGGCAGCGGGGAACATAGCTTTTACATTGGACCCTATGGAAACACATTCAAATATCTTCACTGAAACTGCTGAACCAATTGGAAACAAATTTTGCCACAATCGTCTTTGGATGGTCACTTACAAAAAGGTTTTTTTTCAGGTCTGTGCTATATCCAAGATGAAACATAGTTTTAACATTTGACCCTATTGGAGAAAACATTCATAAATTTCTTTTGAAACCGTGGAGCGTGGAGCCAATTCTTACTAAACTTGGCCACAAAAGTTTTTAGGTGGTCCCCTGCAAGAAGGTGTTTTTAGTTCCTTGTTATATCCAAGGTAGCAGCCAGCAGGGACCATAGTGTTAACACTGGACCCTATTGGAAAACAAATTCAAATGTTTTGTCCTCTGAAACTGCTTAGTCAATTGGAATTAAATTTCTTTTAATAGTCTTTAGATTATCCCCTGCAAAAAGGGAAAAAGGTGTATTTCAGGCCCATGCTTTATCCAAGATGGCTGCAAGCGGGAAACATAGTCCTTATATTGGACCATTTGGGAAACACATTAAAGATGTTCTTCTCTGAAACTGGTAGGCCAATTTGAACCATATTTGGCAAAGAAAGTCCTTGGCTGGTCCCCTGCAAAAAGTGTTTTTAGGTCCACTCTGTAAAAGATGGCCGCCAACCGAGAACATAATTTTAACATTCGACCCTATTGGAAAACACATTGAAAGATGTTCTTCTCTGAAACGGCTGAGACAATTAGAACTTAATTTGACCACGATAGTCCTAAGATGGTTTCTTGCAAAAAGGTTTTTTTTTTGGCCCGGCTCGATATCCAAGGTGGGCACCAGCAGTAAACATAGTTTAACATTGGACCCTTTGTGAAAACTTGACTGCAACTGCTAAGCCAATTAGAATCAAACTTGGCCACAAAAGCTTGGATGGTCCACTGCAGAAAAAATAACCGAACTTGGACCAAACTGAAACACGTTCCTCTGAGACCACTAGGCAAAATTGAACCATTGTTCTATGTTTGCCAGGGCCCATGTGAGCGATGCAGGCTCTTGAGAGCTACTTGTTTTTATTTTTTTTGTTACCAGCATATATGAATTGATACCATGGTTAAGTAATGTTCCCTTTTCCAAGAAGGAATGCTTAATTATTTGCACATTTGTGACAAAGATTCTTCTCCTTGAAACCATTGTGCTAATACAAAAAAAAAGATCATAGTGGTCCATTGATGGTCCCATTCAAAATTTATATTGGACCTGTCCGTACCTCATCAAAGATGGCCGCCAGCAAAGAACATAAATACAGATGGACCTTCAGGAGATGTGAAATGATTGGAACTAAACTTTATCTTAATGGTCATTTGCAATTATCTTTTTGGTTTCTTGTATTAGAACAGGACAGAACAGATGGTGCAATCACAATATCTGGATCAAGACTTGCTGAACTATTTACTTAAAAGTACCATTTTCCCCAATTGATCATCTTGGATTATCCCTTTGTATTTTGAAATCTATATAAGCTGTTTGAACTTTCTATTTATGAATGACAAAATGCCGAGGTTACTGCTAATGTTCTTTCTGCATACAGCCATTTCGACAGCTTTTGTCTTCAGTGCAGATAAAATCAATCATTGGAAATCAAGAAACCAAAAGACGCATAAAAACCCACGACCTCTTAGTAGAAATGCATAAACCTCTTCATCGCATTTAGGACGTTTCACATTTGATTCGTTACCTTCATGTTGTGACTCTTTCAAAAGTTCAAATATATTGTCTCCAGATATTTCAGCCTTTGTTACTGTCATCCTGTAAGAAATGGTCATGGTTGAGAGATACGGCGTGTTGGTGCCATATCTGACTACTGGAAATAGACCTTTTAAGTTATACCTCATTTCCTCATCGAAATTAAATTTACTCACAGACTGTGACGAGAGTTTTCTATTTTGGCTGTTTTGAATTAAAATTATAACTAAAAATAAACACATATATTACAGTAATAGGCAATCTACCCGCAAACTGCACAAGAAAATACGTGAACAACAATAAGAACTCGGGAAAGCTGCACTAGCAAAAGCCAGTGACATAATTTATTGGTTAACATGCGTCATCTTTCTCTTTTGCATGATTTTTATGTGATGGATGTGTCTTTGTTCCTTCGATATTCAACTGCTATTGTTAAAACCCATCACTGACATAACCTTCGGATTATATTTATTCCGGCACATTCTTTGAAGCGGTTGTTTCTTCATTAATTTATGTAATAAGGTTTGAGTAAGTTTCGTTAAATTTTGTAACTACTGGATACATAATTACAATTTTTACAAAACTATATGGCTTATTAAACAAAAAAAGTAATGACATAATCCTCAGGTGTTTTGGCAAGAAACAGCCCCAAATTTTATCGAGAATCATCAGTCACATGACCAGACTTAGAGACCCTTTATTAGATGTCGTATGTCAGGAAAAGTAGGTTGTATTATAAAAATTGTACCTTGTAGGAGTACAGTACTTGTTTTTCGGTGTCATAGGTGAGAAACAAACATTATTAGGGCCTCGCATCAAGATGCGGGTGCCCTATAGTTTTCACTTTGTCCGTCCGTCCGTCCGTCCGTCCGTCTGTCCGTCCGTCCGTCTGTCCGTCAACAATTTTTTTGGTCGAAGTTTTCTGGGCTTCTACTTGTGGGAATGATTTCATATTTGGTCTGAAGCTTTATGATGATGAGTTGTACCGTGTAAGCAATTTTCAGGTTTGCCGTGCCACTACTTCCTGTTTGCCGATACTTTAACTTTTTATTATACCACTCTATGGATGAAAATTTTTCGTCAAAGTTTTCTGGGCTTCTACAACTGGGAATGATTTCATTATACCCCCGCTACATAGTAGTGGGGGTATACTGGTTTACCTCCGTTCGTTCGTCTGTTCGTCCGTCCGTCCGTAACCACACTTTTCTCAGCAACTACTTTACAGAATGAATTCATATTTCCACAAAAGCTTCCTCATGATGGTCCCATGAGTATATATAGATTTCAAGGTTACCGCATAAGTACTTCCTGTTTGCCGAGACTTTATTGTTTTTTTTAATTGTTGTACAGCATATGGAATTTTTCGTCACATTTTTTTCTGAAACTGGAAGAGGGATTCAATTGTTGTTATGAGCAGATCTACCTTATGGTCCAATCTATCGTGTATTCCGATTTTAATGTTACGTCATAAGCACTTCCTGTTTGCCGAGACGTCATTGTTTTTCATTGTTGTACAATATATGGAAATTTTCGTCACAATTTTTTCTGAAACTGTATGTTGGATTCAATTGTTTTGTACAGAGCTTCCTTATGGTCCAATCTATCGTGTATTCCAATTTTAATGTTACGTCATACGCACTTCCTGTTTGCCGAGACATTGTGTTTCATTGTTGCACAATATATGGAAATTTTCGTCACAATTTTTTCTGAGACTGTAAGTAGGATTCAATTGTTGTTTTGTACAGAGCTTCCTTATGGTCCAATCTATCGTGTATACCGATTTCAAGGTCAAGTCATAAGCACTTCTTGTTTGCCGAGACATCATTGTTTTTCATTGTTGTACATTATATGGAATTTTTCGTCACAATTTTTTCTGAAACTATAAGTTGGATTCAGTTGTTGTTTTGCACAGAGCTTCTTTATGGTCCAATCTATAGTGTATTCCGATTTCAAGGTCAAGTCATAAGCACTTCCTGTTTGCCTAGACATCATTGTTTTTCATTGTTGTACATTATATGGAATTTTTCGTCACAATTTTTTCTGAAACTGTAAGTGGGATTCAATTGTTGTTTTGCACAGACCTTCCTTATGGTCAAATCTATCGTGTATTCCGATTTCAAGGTTAAGTCATAAGCACTTCCTGTTTGCCGAGACATCATTTTTTTCATTGTTGCACAATATATGGAATTTTTCGTCACAATTTCATCTGAAACTGTAAGTAGGATTCAATTGTTATTATGCAAAGATATTCCTTATGGTCCAATCTATCGTGTATTCGGATTTCAAGGTTATGTTATAAGCACTTTTTGTTTTCCGAGACGTCATTGTTTTTCATTGTTGTACAATTTATGGAATTTTTGTCACAATTTCTTTTAGAAATGTAAGGCAGATTCAATTGTTGTGCAGACAGTTATCGTTGAACATGTTGGTTACTACGATTATATCATTGTGTTTATACTTGAATTGTGTCCACACTTGTATTGTGTCCCTATACAATTAAATTTGCACTTGCCACATTGATTCAGGGTTCAATGAGCGGGGGTATATCAGGCTGCCATTCGGCGCCAGCTCTTGTATTTAGTCTGAAGCTTTATGATGATGAGTTGTACCGTGTAAGCAATTTTCAGGTTTGCCGTGCCACTACTTCCTGTTTGCCGATACTTTAACTTTTTATTATACATTTTGTACCACTCTATGGATGAAAATTTTTCGTCAAAGTTTTCTGGGCTTCTACACGTTGGAATGATTTCATATTTGGTCTGAAGCTTGATGATGACGAGTTGTACCGTGTAAGCAATTTTCAGGTTTGCTGTGCCACTACTTCCTGTTTGCCGATACTTTAACTTTTTATCATACATTTTGTACCACTCTATGGATGAAAATTTTTCGTCAAAGTTTTCTCGGCTTCTACACGTTGGAATGATTTCATATTTGGTCTGAAGCTTTATGATGATGAGTTGTACCGTGTAAGCAATTTTCAGTATTACTGTGCCATTACTTCCTGTTTGCCGATACTTTAACTTTTTATTATACCACTCTTTCAATGAAAATTTTTCGTCAAAGTTTTCTGGGCTTCTACAGGTGGGAATGATTTCATATTTGGTC
>MJUU01007465.1:0-42753 GCA_002080025.1 Modiolus philippinarum | reverse complement strand
ATTTCATATTTGGTCTGAAGCTTTATGATGATGAGTTGTACCGTGTAAGCTATTTTCAGGTTTGCCATGCCACTACTTCCTGTTTGCCGATACTTTAACTTTTTATTATACCACTCTGTTGATGAAAATTTTTCGCCGAAATTTTCTGGGCTTCTACAACTGGGAATGATATGATATTTAGTCTAAAGCTTTATGATGATGAGTTGTATCGTGTAAGGTATTTTCAGGTTTACCATGCCACTACTTCCTGTTTGCCGATATTTAACATTTTATGGTACCACTCTATGGATGAAAATTTTTGTCAAGTTTTCTTATATTTTCATTAAACAAATGTTGATAATTAAGTACAAAGGAAGTGACTGCCTATTGCGGGGCCCTCCTGCGTTCAGCAGTACCTCTAGTTAGACCAACTACTCCTAAATTCTTACGGTCTTTGAATGCTGCAGTATTGTATAATAATTTATACGAATTTCTCACATAATCCATTAATTTCATAGGTTAAGCGATATTTACGAATTTTTCATTAGAGCCGGTCATCCCTAGCAATATGTGATAATATAAGCAACGAGTGTTAATGTCTTAAATATTGTAACAAAAACGCAAAAAATTTATTATATGTGTCACATGTTTTTTCCCCTCATCATTCTACATTGGTGAGCATCGATCTGAACAGGAGTTAATTTTTTGAGATCAGCGGATATTAATTTTTTTAAACTCGTTGCTTATATTAGCACACATTGCAGAGATAAATAAATCTTATTAACAAATTAAATGACTATCTCTTAAAAATTTTTGCAGGAATATATTCATCTTAATAGAGCATCAGCGAGCTTGAAATTTATGACATTCAAAGCTTCTGCTCTGAATATTTCCTTCGAGAAATTTTTCACTTACGAATGAAACTGTTTGTCGGTGACCGGATCGGCGTCTATACTGGGGACTGTAAATCTGAAACCGTATTTTCATCCCAGTTCTACAGTACATTGATGCCTGTCTGGACTCGGAAGTGTTTTTAAAAGTTACAAAGTTAAAAGTACAAACAGAAGGTACAAAACACATTTGCTGTTGTGATGACTAGCTATCTGTTTACATTGTTTCATTATCTACATATGGTAATAGTCATTCACATTACCATAACTAAGAATCAAGAGACGAAGAGCTTCGAAAATTTTTATTTTAATTACGTTTTGAACAACGAATATAATAACACAACAGAACAATAGCAAAAGCATTTTTATATAAAGATCTCTTTTTATACCCCTGCCTTAAAAGGTGGGGGTATAAAGGATTCCTCTTGTCCGTCCGTCCGTCCGTCCGTCCGTCTGTCTGTCCGTCCGTACGTCCGTCTTTCCGTCCGTCCGCCCGTCACACTTTCGTTTCCGGATGGTAACTTGAGTCTGCTTTGAAGGAGAGTTTTAATATTTTGAGATTATGTTTCTATTCATAAAATACAGGTCAAGTTCGATTTTGACCGTGATCGCGGATTTTGCGTTCTAGAGTTATTGCCCTTGACTTAGACAAAATCTGTAAATTTTATGGTTTCCGAATGATAACTTGAGTTTGCTTTGAAGGAAAGTTTTGATATTTTGGGATTATGTTTCTATTGATAACATACAGGTTAAGTTCGATTTTGATCGTGATCGGATTTTGCGTTCCAGAGTTATTGCCCTTGAATTAGGCAAAATCTGTAAATTTTATGGTTTCTAGATGATAACTTGAGTTTGCTTTAAAGGAAAGTTTTAATATTTTGGGATTATGTTTCTATTGATAAAATACAGGTCAAGTTTGATTTTGATTGTGATTGGATTTTTTGATCCAGAGTTATTGCCCTTGATTTAGGCAAAATCTGTAAATTTTATGATTTCCGGATGATAACTTGACTTTGCTTTGAAGGAAAGTTTTGATATTTTGGGATTATGTTTCTTTTGATAAAATACAGGTCAAGTTCGATTTTGACTGTGATCGGATTTTGCGTTCCAGAGTTATTGCCCTTGATTTAGGCAAAATCTGTAAATTTTATTGTTTCCGGATGGTAACTTGAGTTTGCTTTGAAGGAAAGTTTTGATATTTTCGGATTATGTTTCTATTGATAAAATGCAGGTCAAGTTCGATTTTGACCGTGATCGGATTTTGCGTTCCAGAGTTATTGCCCTTGATTTAGGAAAAAAATCTGTTAATTTTATGGTTTCCAGGTGATAATTGAGTTTGTTTTGAAGGAAAATTTTTATTATTTTGGGATTATTTCTGCACCTACTAGGATTGCCTATGGGCGGGGGTATTTTTTGTGATCAGCAGATCACCTTTTCCTAGTTTGAAATTTAGAAGATGAACAGCTGGATTATAGTAATTTTGAACCAAATAACTTCGGCATGTAGTTATTCATGACCCCTAGATCGATGACTGTTAGTCCCATGGACATTCATCAACCCAGCGTATCGATGACAGCCCAAAAACCGATTGTGTTGGTAAACTTGCAATATCTTAATATTAGATATTTTTGTTGAAAACTTAGGAGTATCTCCCATTGGGTCGACGACTTAATTAGCCCCAAGTGTAGTCACCAACCTAGTGCTTAGTTGGTGGCCTAAAAACGGAATGTATTCGTAAACTTTTGTTTTAAAACTGAGGAGTATTTCCCTCGTGCAAAGCTTTGTCTTCAGTGGAATTTGGTTTTCCATTTTAACGTTTTATTTTTATTTATTCTCTGTCATCTTTCATACAACTTTTTGCTTATGGTTTTCCAAAAATGATTTTATTTGAGCTGCATTGAAAAAACACAAGTTGGCGAAATCGCAATATGTAGAATCTGAATTAGCAGTTACTTCAATATTTAGTGTTTGACACAGTAATAGCAGTACTGCAATGTGCTACGTCAAAACAAAAAGATAATGTAAACTAGCATCAATACGCATAAATCTATTTTCCTTAATCCGACTTTAGTTCGGTTCTGTGACATTATTTCATAAATATAACTTTTTGGGTAATCATGTTTAGAATTCACATACTTTGATTTGACGTTCAAATCTGTTACGAATGAATACATCTCGAAGTTATTGTAATTTTTGCAGATGTTCAGTTCGACACTTTGTATCTCTTCTCTGCAGATCAAATCATAATCAAAATATTGAGCAAACCATATACCAAAATATGTGTGAAAGCCGATAGAGCTGCTATTAGTTTTGTATTTTTATCTTCATATCCAGTACTTGACTCAAACCAGCACGTATTTAAACGGAGCAAAACGGTTCTAAAGAGATTATGTTTGAACAGTTTATAAACTACAATATTTTAGACTGGAGTTTGTCTTTCCTGCAGTGTGGAGTCCGTAAAAGATTCCCCGTGAGAGAGATGTGTGCTCTATATACATTTCAGTTATTGTGTACTTGTTCTTGAGAGATTTTCTCATACGGATTCAAATTTCACCATCAAATTTTAAAATTTTGGCTTTTATTTTTTTGTAATTTCGAATGGTTATTCTGACCACCTGTTTATTGAAAAAACATCGCATAATTTTATTGTGCCAAGTTTTCTTACAATTGGCTCGATGAGTGCCTTGTGGTTGTTTAAATGTTGTTATCGTCCTCCATAAGAGACTTTTTGTCGGGTAACGGAAGACAACGATTGAAAGAACACTTTGCCGTTTAAGTTTATGTTGACGACCCCGCATCCTTAGCAAAAGTCACATTGATGTAGCGCTGCTCGACATCTAGCAATGAACTCCGCTCAAACCGGTGCTAGGTACCGTCTTGAACTTACTATGGGGTATGAGTACTGTCCATTGTTGAAGGCCTCATGGTGACTTTAAGATGAAGAACAACAATTAAAGCATTGTTCCATTGCTTAGTTTTACCATGTATTTGTAGAAACTTTCTCTCATTTGCTCCATATCCCTTTATTGTTAATTCTAAGGAATTATTTCAAAGGCTATCACAAAATAGATTATCAGCGGTTGATTTGAAGAAATTGATAAATGTTTTTCACAAAAATTACGAACAACATTCGTTTATTACATCACATTCAATGATGGGGAACAGGTTTTGATAAGTTTGAATAATTTTCAGTGAAGAAAAAACTTTTCCGTTCCTTACCAGGAACATTTGAAATTTTCCTGATTTTGGTAAATACTGCAGGAAATTAGAAACTAATGGAATGATTATACAAAGGAGAGGTTTTCGACGAAAACTTTACAACAGCAAAATTTCAATATCACAGCTATTATAATAAATTTGAAGTTAATTTCTTATCCTCAAGAAAGCAATATCAAAATTTCCTTAAAAAAAGAGATCATGAAGTCAGTGTAGCTCTGTCGATGCATTCCAAAATATAAAACCAGACTAACAAATGTATTCATCTATACAATTTGTTAGTGTATTTAAGTTATTGTCAAAGAAGATTTTGTTTTCAGTGTAATTTGAATGTAAAAAATTGATAACAGGAAACACATACAATAGCCGAAAATTATCAGTATACAGTTAAGGTTTTGTAAGGAGAAGATTCATCTCATTTGTCATGTAAATTTTTCTATAGCAATCCATATGCAGTTCAGTTCTGTACTGTTACGCAAATCGATTTAATTTCCACAAATACGCAATTCTTGCATCCTAGTAGCTCCCCACTAAGTATGCATTCACGGGGCAAGTATTAACTACCATGATTATGAAATATAGAATACACAACTGTAAAACCAATGAGTATACAATATCTGGTAGAACAAAATAATAAAAATGAAAGACGGTTTCACAATATCCGGACTAGACAAAACAGCAACAACGTTGTCATCAGTAGAACAGACAAGACGTGGTAGTCTACACCACTGATATCAAACCACGATTTGAAATCTGAAATTATATAACAAATTACTTGTGAAATACTGCAAAATATGAAAATCAGGGAGACAGCCATTCACAAACAAAATGCATTTACTTGGTTAGTTAAAATATCCATTATCTTGTTACTTTTTTTTATGTTGCTTGAATACGTTACATTGTAATACAATGTATTGCGGCGTCATCATTTGTAACGTAATATTTAGTATATTTTCACATAATATAGAGGAATTTCCAATTTCTTTTTATGAATGAATTACCCNGCTCTATCCTTAGCTGATTTTGGCTTTACATTTAAATCACATTGGTTATTTGTTCTCTATCAGTTTTTAAACATCTTTGAGTTTATGGTCTTCCAAACGTTTAGATTTTATCTGCACTGAAGAGACATAAGTTGTCGAAATGCGCATATGCAGAAAATAAATTTACAGTAAGTTCGGTATTTATTTATTTGTAACGTAATATTCAGTATATTTTCACATAATATAGAGGAATTTCCAATTTCTTTTTATGAATGAATTACCCGATTGACCTGGGGTCAATCGGAGTAAATTGCGTCACATAACATTGTGACGTCCAAAAATCTATATTGTGACGTCAAAATTTTCACCAATTGGAAACTCGTCTACTTGGTCTGTTTACTGTACCTTAGATAAATATAGCACTTTAAATAAGTGACAGATATAGTATTGGCGCATTTTCAGTAGAACACGCAAGTTTTCAGTTCAAATCGAGCCTTCAGCTTTTACTGTGCCATTGGTAATGGCATTAGTTAGGTTCTTGAATAGTTATGATCTTATTAATATATTCATTAGTTTTGTAAGATAACCAGCGTTGGTTTGTTTGGTTTTTGATTGGTTAAGAGTACGTCCGATCACTTCAGTCAGTGCGCTTAATTAAATCATTGAGTAAAATTACACTAGCACGTAATTCCTTGATAACAACAGAAGTGAACAAAAGCGACAGAGTATTCTAGACAAAGAAATAGACTGTACCATCTATGATTTTCATTGAGTAAGCTTGCGTGAATATTTGCAGTCTGTTTACGGGATGTGATTATTAGTGTTGAACGCAATATTTTGCAGTTTTATTGTCGTGTAACAGCGCTGACCACCCGCAGATTTTTTAAAATGAAGTGCTAGCGCATATTATTCAAAATGCTCGCCAATCCACGCTTTTATACGCCAGTAAAGTCACAAAATATTACATTCAATTCTTAATTATATTTGTATATGCCTGAGCCAAGATACTGTTAGAAACGCGGTTTCCAAACCGGGAAATTATCATGGCAGTTTTTTTCCGTTAATGTCGTGGTAAAGAAAGAAGCGAAAATAAATCTGTCGCTATTTTTTTACGTATGGTAATTTACTAGTTCGACCGACAACCACTAAATCAAGACTACGAGTAGTGAAGACTTTTTCCAAACGACGAAAAAAGACGCGAAAATTTCCCGGTTTACAGTATCAAAAATTCCAAGTAGATTTCCTATAATACTATGTGTTTTTGAGGTGGTGTGTTTCTGATTATTGTCATGATCTTGTGATTTCTTGTTCAAGTGAAGAGTACCATTCAAAGCTCGCAACAAATAATATGCATAGGCCAAATGTTGTTATGGTTGTTAATTCGCATTGTAGCTGTTTTCTTTCTAAGAAATTAGCATAACTTTCTATTGTTGAAAGACTGAACATAAGTTAATGGTAAAATAGCATTAATTCACATGTCGTCGAATTGAGTAAAATTTTAATAGACTGCGTTTCAATTATCGAAACTGTTGATAGTTTATATTGAAAAAGCTCTTGCGAAATATAGTTAGAATGAAACAGAAGGAGACCCATAAATGACCCAGTTAACAATATATTTTTATATGATTGTTCTTACCACGGCACTCTGAAAACAAATGTCCTTCCTCTGTGACAAGATTTCCTGTTGAACTGCATTCAGCTAACGAACTCGCCCTGAAAGCTTGAAACGTTGAAAACAGGTAAAACTTGGAAAGGTCACAATCACATTCAAGTGAGTTGTTCGATAGGTCCCTGTGATAACAAAAGAACACATTTTCTATTTCGAATTCCACTATGGTAGCAATAATTGAGGTAGCACAAAACAGTCTATTGAAAAGAGAGGTTGCATGATGCATATTTCATGTTTACTAGTGTTATTGTCGGGTAACGGTATTAACCTCCCCAAATTAGGCAATCATTTATGTTCAAGATGTCTTCTGAAGATATAATAACTACTGCAACAAAAAACTTAATGATTTTATCAATATCAAAACAACGGCAGAAGAATACCGAAGGAATAAAGAACAAAATTACATAAATCATTATAGTCAAATGACAAGGCAAAAGTAAGAACACCAGAAGACGGAAGACCAAAGACGTTACACAACCACAAAATGCAAACACCACAAACACAACAATAAAAACTAAAGCAGTAACAGTGTAAACTCTTTAAGAAAGAGTTACACCAGGTGCTCCGGAAGGGTAAGCATGTCCTGCTCTGTATACAGCACCCGTCACACGGTCAGTGAGGCATATGTTTTGAAATATCTGTTAACTTACTGATTTGTTATTGTCATTTTCTAACCCTGAGTCAAAACCAGTTGAGAACCATGGTACTTCTCTAACCCTCAAACAGTGCCAAGGTCATATTTTGAAAAGCTTTTGTAATCACTAATATTCAAACATGGACAATGACAAATCGGTACCACAAACATCAGTGACGAAGAAAAACTAAAATTTAACAAGACAACACAAAAAACTAAAGCACTGACAGTGTGAACTCCCATAAAAACCGAGAGCGACATCAGTTGGTCCGGAAGAGTAAGCATGTCCTGCTCTGTATACAGCAACCCCCCACACTGTCAGTGGGTCAATCAAGGGTTAAGTCAGAATCGGTAATGTCTAATCCGGGAAGGCATGAATCTAGCTGGAAATGTCAGTTTTCATTCGTGACACCGACATTTCATATCTATCTATAATGTCATTGAGACGGCCACAGAATTTCTGAAGGGACAAAATTAACAACGGCTAAACATAGCCCTGACTCAGCAGACGTTTGTTTTTTGTCTAATTTGTGTTTTTCCTGTGTAATTCCCTAGCAGATTATGGCTTGTAATTATAATTTTCAGCCTTGTAGGTGTTTCCTGTTGTCCCTTTTCAATTTCATTTATCAAACTAGTTATAATGGGATGCTTTGTGATGAATACATTCGAAACTGATTTGTAATTTCTTCATTTGTATTTAAGTTATATGTTTTATTTCATACATGTGCAGACTCCTTACAACAAAAGCCATAAAATGTCAGCATTGAGTCTTTTTTCATACATTTCTCCTACTTTTTTTTATCTTCATAAGACAATATTAATCAAGAGTCTACTTTCTACACCAGACCAATAGTCAGACTTGTCTGACAAGGAAAACTCACCTTGCGTTTTAGAGTCCCCTTTAGAGAAAATAACTGTTTCTATCAAAATTAAAAATACTAAGGCTTCATTACGTGTATGGCACTCGGTGGATGCCCTTGGTACTGAATTCGGCGTCATTTTTCGAAATATTTTGGTCATTAGTACTTCTTTTTAACTCACTTTTGGATTATGGCTTTCTATATTGTTTGATTTTAATGCTGCTGATAAGAGGTTACTCTTTGAAAAAAAGAGTACGGCATAACAAAATGTACCGTATTTATGCAATTTGGTATATATTGTACTTCAAAACAAATTACAGTTGAGACGTTGACGTTATTCCTCCTCAGATCTATACGTCCAGTGACTCGGCGACTTTACATCTTGGTAACCATAATGACACTGAGAATTATAATAATTTTTCGCTGGGAAACACTGCAGATCGGAAGTCTTGCATTAACCTATCCTCGTTTACAAAAATTACTACATAGAAGACAAATCAAGATTTATGAGAATATATGGGTTTTATTTTTTTTGATAATGATAAATGATTTGCTACATAGAATAGTAAACTTTCTCCCATTAAAGTCTGATAATAAACAAAAAATAAGGAAGAAGTGATTAAAGGGATAGAGTTTCTGATCGATAATGTATATTGTCCAGTTGGGGAACTTGTTTCTCAACAGACTATCGGAATTCCAATGGAAACAAAATGTGAACCTCTTTTAGCTGATTTGCTTCTCCACACATATGAGGCTGATTTCATCAAAGGGCTTCTTCAAAATAAACATAAATAACTGGCCCAGTCCTTTAATTTCAGCTTCCGTTATAAAGATGATATTTTATTCACTAAACAACCCTCGCTTTGGTAATTTTCTTCATTTTATCTATCCAAAAGAGCTTTAAATTCAGGATACTTCGGACACTTTCACATCAGTCTCGTCCCTTGACCTTCATATGGGAACTGACAACAGTTGTACACCACAAACTAGGTTGTATGACAAACACGTTTCCAATAAACAACTTCCCATTTCTTTGAAGCAACATTCCGAAAGCGTATGGAATTTGCATCGCCCTACTCATTCGCTACTCAACGACCTGTGGTCGATACAGTGACTACTTTGGCACACACCTAGTAATTAGTGCTTAGTTCTGCAAAGAAATTCGTGAAGAGAGTTTCCGCTTGTGACTATACACAACCGCAAAGTTCATACATGTGAGAAATCGGCATTATCTTTTTAATTATTCTAATATTGCAAAACCATAGAATGCTATGCTGTGGCAAATGAATTCAGGATTTAAAACATACATAGTTTATTGTCGCAAGTGGAGTAGAGTTCTGACAATATCAATCGTCCCACGAAAAATCAGACAAAAATTGTGACACTCTTTTATTCTCGTCGTGTATTTGACAAAGATACTAGTTATCTTTTCAATTTTTTCCATCGTTAGATCCCACTTGTAATTGTTGATATTTTAGGATACATCGGAACGTCATGAGCATGTAAAAAATGGATAACAGGAAACACCTACAATGGCTGAAAATTATAATTACATGGCAATAAATACAAAATCTGCGGATGCTATTGCTTTGATACGAGAGGAGATTTGCTCTGGTTGAAGATATTGAAAATGCGTTAATATCTGTTCATACATCCAAATGTAGTTTGCTCTTTTAAGTTGATTCATTATCAATGAAATTTCTAAATTTCTACCTGCGTTACCAATACTAGATTTGTTCAGTCGTCCTGGTCCTGATCTTTTGTTTGACATTTGTGGCCACAACTATATATAACTGAAAAATTAACCCTCTTTAATTGAACTTTTTAAATCGTAGGAGTTTTTGGCTAAATGTTTGTACCAAATCAAGACCATTGCGGTTAACAATTTGACTAAGGGTTTTGCATATGCTTTGCTCATTTGCCCTTTTGTTTCGTCTCCTGGTACATCTGTTGTCAGCATTATCATGTTTAACCTTCTAAATACGCAAATAAGTACACATAGATTTGCCATTCTTTTTTATTGATTTTATATTGTGACTAGATTTTGTTTCTTCTATTTTATAGCATCAAGTATATGTTAAATGGGGAATTTTGTAATTATTTCTCAACAGTATGCATAACTTTTTTAAATTTATGGATAATTTTATAAATTTCCATACGAAATATTTAACAGGATTCCTACAAGACAGTTGCAGGAAAATTGACGTAACCTTGCCGTAATATTTTTTACCTGTTGCTCTTTTTTACCTTACCGGAAATGAAACATTTTTCTGTAAAGATTCTAAGTTTTCATGCAAACATATTCCTGTCACAAGACAGGAATGTTCTCCGGGTAAATGTATTTGTTTATATCATGTCTAAGCCATATATGGATTATTTAAGATTCCTGCTAACAGTAACAGGGATTTAATGAAACTGATGAACAGGAAGTTGTCTTTGCACACGTTGAAAATTTTTAAAAAATGGAGCCTAGAAAATTATTGGGCAAAGAGGGGAGATTAAAGACAATGTTGTTGTGAGAATTGTAGAAACAATTCATGGAAAATGCATTTATTCTTTATAAGTAATTGATTTTTTTCATAATGTATAGGAATAAATGTATTATTTTACCATGAAACACTCTGATTGTTGATGCTGACAATCAATTCTAAGAAAAGGTGGGTCGGTAGTCATGATTTAATATATACATTAGATATATTTAAAGTAGCAGCAATTTTGCAGCAGGAATATTTGAAGGATCTTTTACTGTAAAAAAATCCTATAGAAAACTCCTGTAAGGAATACGCTCTGGTAGGATTTTTTTCACCGTAATCCTGCAAATATTTCTACAACAAAATTCCTGTTTATTTAAATTTTACGCCACATTTTCCTGTAGGAGTCCTGTGACAATCCTGTAGTAATATTTATGTCAGTACATTGGGAGGTAAGGGAAATTCCTTGTAGGAATGTTTGAAAAAGTTCTTTTTTTGACGTAAGGATTACGGCAGTAGAATTTCGTGCAGGTTAAACATGTCTTATTGTATCTATTTGTAAGTTTAATGCTCCAATGGTAATGTTTATCTACCAGAATTAAAGGGAATGGCGGGGACTGACAATGATCCCTTATTGAACAAAAAAAAACACGCTTCACTGTGATTATTGTCGGTATCATGTTCGAGAAAACGAAATTTGTAGTCAATCTAAACATAAGCTTTTACTTAAAACTTATTGTCAGCTGTTCCCTTGGAATTTGGTGAATTGAAGATTCTTTGAAACTTTTTAATCATTATTTCAACGACAATACCTCGGCAAATTAATACCGCAGCAAGAACGAGGAAAGGGGAAATTCTAATATCATAAATCCAAAATCATGGCAATTCACAGCAACACGAATTGAGTCAGTATGACAAAGACAATACAAATAAACAAAAATGAACAAGAACGCCACAAAACTAAAGCACTAGCAGTGTGAACCCCTATAAAAACTGAGGTATCATCAGGTGCTCCGGAAGGGTAAGCATGATCTGCTCTACGCATGGCACCCGTCACAAATCCAGCTAGAATATGGTCATGGTACGTGTTACTTCTCTAACCCTCAAACAGTACCATGGTCAAAGTTTGAAAAGATACAATAAATCTATTCAGTAATCGGACAAATCAGTACCACAAATAACATCAACGAAGACAAAACTAAAAGATAATACCGTGATATACAATACAGCACAAAAAAAAAACTAAAGCACTGACATTGTGAACTCCCACTGAAAACCGGGAGTATCATCAGGTGTTCTGGAAGGGTAAGCATGATCTGCTCCACGCGTGGCACCCGTCACATGCCAGTAGGCATGACTCGCAAGACTGTCTACAAATTAACATAAAATAGTGCTAAAGAAAAAAATATTATAATTCCTTATGAACATGTAAATGATGCTATAAAATGGTAGGCAAAAATCAAGCCATCGGGTAAAATAAAAAAACAAAATAAAATTATACATGTTATAGGTGCGTATCTTCAGATTAGGTTTTGAAACGTGTGACAAAATCGCTTAAATGTAGAAAAACCTACTTAGAAAGGCATTTACTAGTGAGGCTAAAAAATGTTGCATTTTGATTGATGAAGGAGAAAACAAAATGTAGGGCACAGACAAAGCCAATGTTGTAGATGGTGACAATGATAGAAACATAAAAACTACAACATGTACAAGAATATATACGAATTTGGAACTGCCAATTACTTTGCATCTATAAACAAAGAGAATTTCCTCACGCATTCTCCATATCCCGAATCAGAACATATCTCCCTACTCATCATAGCAATAACATTGACAGTTTTTGTTTTTATTATCCCGCTTATGCAATTTCGATGCATCCGAAAATATCAATAATTACAGGGGTAATCTAAACAGCAAAAATATTGAAAAGATAGTTTGTATCTTTGTCAAATACAAGACGAGAATGAAAGAATGTCACAATTTTCGTCTGATTTTTCGTTGGATGATTGATTTCGCGAGAGCTCTACTTCATCTTCGACAATAAAGTATGTATGTTTAAATCCTGAATGCATTTGCCACAGCAAGAGTTCTTTGATTTGCAATTTATTAAAACAATCAAACAGATAATGCCTATTTCTTACAAGTACTAACTTTGTGAAGCGGTTGTGTATAGTCTCTTTCGTCACAATCGGAAACTCTCTTCATGGATTTCTTTGCAGAACCAAAAGTTCTGCCTGCGCAGATTACCACCATTGTGACAGAGCTCTGTTGCTTACAAATAGGGTACTTAAACAAAAGCAAGTTATATTCAAGTGATAACTGGAAGTCATCAATACAGGAGAAGTTTTACGTTCGATATCACGATCTTGTTGACCGCTATGGGATATCTATTTCCAAAATGACAAGAGATCTTTCCCTTTACAGTTAAAGTTTATTTTTTCCTCTTCCGGATTCAATTTTACTACCGGAGTTGACATATTCAAAAACAGCGGGTGTCTTATAAGAAGCAGGAGATATCGACTCTATCGGTCCATCTGATCTCACCCATGCTTTTTATTCGGCCCAACATGTTCTTCTGTATGTGTGTCTAATTTTTTTCTGCCCCATACTAATGTGATGTCCTTGTTTCATGATATTTCCTATGTTGCCATTATCCCTGAACTGTTCGTTTTTAGACTGAGGGTTCGGTTCTCACTTATGAAAAAGAAGGGAAATGGGGTGAATGTCAAGGAGACAACATCCCATCTCCAGGTTAAAACGACAAAAAACAAAGCATCTACTTCACTCTTACGTATTTTGTGATCACGTTAATAACTGTATTGTGTGTATCTAATGTTAACTATCGAGGTGCACGAAAGGATAAATATGAATGCAATGATATTCTAACTATTTTATATAAAGTAACAACACTTGTCAGATAATATACCATTATTTTTGTGTAGAATATATGGCGTCATGAAAATATACTGGTACTTGTCGTTATTTTTTGATAAAAAAAAGTTACACAGGGAAACAACGGCAGTAGAACACCGAAGGAACAAAGGAGGGAAATCCACATAAATCGAAGTCCAAAGACATGGCCAAAACGAGAACACAGAAAACAATAGCGTCAGACACAAAACAATGACGTTAGATAGACACAAAGCATAGAAATAGAAATCACAACATTCAAATTGTTTCTGAATAGTTAAATTTTGAAGAAATATACATGAAGAAAGACACGCCTCCAGGACAAAGAAAGGCATAGTTCTGACAAAATAATGAACAAATACAATTACAGGGTATACTTACAAATATGTTGGTTTCAACAATCCATATGAATCTTCAATCTTTATGGTTCTGATGTTATTCTGAGACAAATTTCTATAATAAAAACAGCGTTTTAAAGACAATTCATAATATAATGTGCTCCTTTCTTGTGTAGTTACTGAATCTCAGCTTAAAGATATAGTTTCTACAATAACTATTGATGGTTGTTATAAATGCAAGTTATTTTTAAAGAAAAATTACTGAATAATGTCGCTCTTTTAATAGCAAATGATTTAAGTACCAGATAAGACTCTTTTTCTTGAAAATTGTAATTCACATTCCGAGACCCATGGAAAATGGATTTTATTATAATCTCAACAAAAACTTATAATGAAATAGGAGGTCGCAACAATCGACGTGTGCATGATCAGCGCATCGCTCATCACTTCAGTACAGTTCGTTCTAAATAGTCCATTGGCTGGAATAACCAACGTACACCCCCCCAACTTCCGAACCCCACCCATTTTTTTAAGTCCGCATTAATCCAATCTTCAAAATAAAGCATATTAACACGAGCATAACCTGCATGCAATTGTGGAATTGGGCCCATTTTTAGACCCACCTACCGAAATTTTGGAAAATTTCGTTTTACGTTCAAGTTTTTCTTTCAGTTGCTTCAAAATGTTGACCACATGCTTCCTAGTTAAAAAAACGAGGTATTGTATCAGCTTTACAAAGAACCCAAGTTTTTATAATTTCTGCACCAAATACATTCCATAGCGCAATTAAACGTACCCCTACCTCAATGAAATATTGACGAAAAAAATCTGATATTTTCATTGAAATTGCGTAAGATTGATGGTCTAGAGAACCCAAAGTGCTTCTCAATTCCTAATTATGAAAATTGTTTTTAGTTTTTCAATCTATTTTCTTCAATATAAAACATGTTAAGACAATTTTTACATATTTTAAATTACCAACATTTTATTTTCAAAAAGGCCAAATATATGGATCTATGAATATTTTCGTTTTTGAATAAGTTTTGTCTTTCTTTTGCCTCATATTATTTTTTAGTAATCAAATATCATTTAAAAAAGGTATCAAATGAAAACTTCTAATATTTGCTTTACAACTATAACAAATAATGGCGTTTTTTTTTAGGTAATATATACATCATACAGCAATAAAACTTACCCCTACCCCAACAAATTTACTCAAAATTGTCAATTTTATGACAATTTTCGAATAAAAATAACCAGAAGTCGCAAAATGTGGGTTGTATAGGACAATGTTGCATAAACTATATTATAATTTTGTATTTTAACAGCCATTTGTTGACTTAAACTCACTATTTTGCCCGAAATTGGTGAAAAATGGGAATTTTTAACATTTCAGAATTGTCCAATGTCAACTTTTAAATCGTTATGTATGCCAAATCTGGAGGATATATCTGCAACTATGCCAACTAATTGTACCAAGCCACACATTTGCTGTCTTTAAATATTGTTAAGAAAAACAAGGAGTGTTATTTGTGACTCTAAATACCGAAAATCTTACACCTACCCCAACAAATTTTCCCTAAAATTGTCAATTTTTGGTCTTTGTTCGCATAGAGATAACCCAGAACACGCCAAACGTGTGTTGTATATGACAATGTTGCGTGAATTACATCATTATTTGGTATTTTAACAGCCATTGATCGACTAAAATTCAATATTTCTCCCCAAATTGATGAAAATGGGAATTTTCAACATTTCAGATTTGTCCATAGATGATCGCTAATTTTCAACATTTCAGATTTGTCCGTAGTTCATCGCTAAATCGCAATATATATCAAAATTATAGAATATATTATCTGCAGATATTCCAATTATTTGTTCTAAGCGATACATAAGTTGTCCTAAAACATTGTTCAGAAAAACAAGGAGTGTTTAATGTGACTCTAAATACGAAAAATCTTACCCCTATCCCAACACATTTTCCCAAAAATTGTAAATTTTTTGTCTATATGGGATAAAAATAACCATCACACGCAAAGTCTGCGTTGCATATAGCAAAGTTGCATGAATTCTAGCATAATTTGGTATTTGAATCCCACTTGTCAGCTTAAACTCATATTTTGTCCAAAATTGATGAAAAATGGGAATTTTTAGCATTTCAGATTTGTCCAAAATTCAAATTTAAATCGTTATTTGTGGAAATCTGGAGGATTTATCTGCAGATATGCCAATTTATTGTTTTAACCGATACATATGTTATCTTAAAACACTGTTTAGAAAAACAAGGAGTGTTCAATGTGACTCTAAATACTGAAAATCTTACCCCTACCCCTACAAAATTAAATTTGAAAATTCCCAAACTTTGACTGTCTTTGCATATATGTGAATAAACCATACTAATGTTTTACTTTCTTTGCAAAAGATATTTTTGATATATCGTAATATGTCATTTTGACACAAAAATATTGGTAAATTTGACTATTTTGGACGTTTATCGTGAAAAATGGGAATTTCCAGTTTTTCAGAATTTTACGAAATTCAAAGTTAAATTGTTGAATAACTACCCATAAATCACGCACATGATCTTATTTGTGATATATGTGAGGCTCTGTGTATTTTAGTGTTTGAAAATGATATGCCATTGGACCTCTATACAATGTTGAAGCTTTTCAAGCTGAATAAAATGAAATAAATTGTGTTGAATATGTGTGGTAAGGGGTAATATGTTTGTAATTTATGAGACTGTAGTTAGTCTAAAATGCTTTAAAGCATACATTCTTATTGATAAGATATGATGAAACGATATTTAATCATTATTTTCAAGTTATATATCAATTTCATGAAGTATTTGCATCTCAAAGGCAAAACAGCAGAAATTCTGAAAAACTGAAAATTCCCATTTTTCATACAATTTCGGACAGAAGAGTCGAAAATAGACCTTTTGAAAAGTTTAAATCTACTCAAATGATCTTCTGCATGTCATCTTTAGTGAAATAAACACTAGAGTTCCCATTAAACATTATCTTTTCATTATTTAGAGCCGGAATATTTCAAATTTTCTCCTAATTTTTAGGGGGAGTGGTGCTAATTTTGACATTTCTGAACCTACAATACGTCTGAAACTAACCTTTTTGCGTATAGTTTGTTGCTTACATATCATTACTTATTTTTGCACCGGCAATTATTAAATATATATTCAAATTTTTACGAACCTTTAGTCAAAAAGTCGAATTTGTGAAAAATCTAAAATTCCGAAATATTCCATTTTTCAAACATATTTTACCGAAAATCTCAATTTTATGGACTTTAATGGATTTATTTTCCAACATTGTATCACAACTGATAAGTTAGGCATAAAAACTAGATCAAATGACGAGGGTTGTTTATCTGAAAGGAATTGACAGCCTAAAATCGTTATTGTCGATTTTTTCTGCAGGGGTAGGGTACATTTTTTGTATGCCCAGATCATAAAAAGGGCGTAAAGTACCAAAACTTGTGTTCATTGTAAAGGATATTAAATTAGCTTTAATTTGATACCAAATTTCAGTACATATTCCTTATCTTTAAAAATTTATGGAGCTTAAAAGTTGAAACTTATGTTAAAACGAAAATACATTATTTTTTCCGGTGTACTGTAAAAGTGGCCCTATACTGTCTATGCGTGCAGGTTATGTTCGTGTTAACATGTTTTATTTTGAAGAATGGACAAAGAAGGACTGCAAAAAACCGGTCTGGTTCGGAATTGGGGGGGGGGGGGGGNAAGTGTTTACAGCCCGCGGACTAAAGGGGATTAACGTTTAACAGAGCGCCGTGCGTAGACTAATAATTGCTGTTCCATTGTTGTACCACCATTCGTTATTTATTTTCGGTCAACCATTATTTGGTTTATTAACATTGCATATATACAGAACGTTAAAAAATGTTTTCTATTGTTCTTTCGTGTTTTTGATGTTTCAAGCAATTTTAGTCTGGGAAAAGACGGTATTGGACATTTGTATCGGTCAAAGGTGACATATCCGTTTTTTCACTCTTGTTAGTGGAAGGAGCTAGCTCCGAAAATTTAGGCCTCTATTCTCTCTAATTAGTGTTTTATATTTTATGAATATTTCTTATTTTTATTTTCTCCATCAATGACACCAGTATTCTTATTCAGTCAATAATATTTAAAAATGAAGTTACCCCTGCATTCTATTGAACTTCAGATGAAAAAAAAAATGAAACAATAGCAATCTTTGACCCCAAGTCTAGAAAAGCAAAATGAACAAGAGAAACACCAACAATACATTTTTAGGATTCGAAAACAAGTAAGAAAACTGATTTATTAAGAAATCTTATCAACGAAATTATTATTTCATGAATATAGATTGACTGAATATCCAAATTATCAACAGACGCATTGTAATTATTGGTGATGTATTTAAAACAAATACATGTACAGCAATTATGCATATCAAAATTCTCTCAGCGAAATTTACTTGTGTATTTCATGTAAAAACAGTCACTGTTAAATTCATTTCCAGTTTGATTTTTGTATTTTCCATACTGATTAAAAGAGCATGACTCGTAGTTTATTCCAGATAATTGGAAATAATTTCATAGTTTCGAGTTGTCTTTTTGTGACATTTAAACTCTACTTAAAATTACAACGTAATAATTTTCTATATATAATAATTCATTGTCAATTCTTCCTGTCAATTAGAAAACATTTGAACAAAAATACACAATTAATCCAGTAATGATTTCTAAGGATTTGTTTTACCAGTGAATGTTTTTACATGAAATGCACAAGAAATTTCAAATTTAGGAACTTTAAGATGCCAAAGCACCAATTCAGCCAATCTTAACTTCAAACATATGTAAAGGTAGGCATTTTAGAATCTAAATATAAGTATGAATTCTTGCACCTTTACAAATACATGTCGGTATGAAATAAATTAAACACCTGTTTAAACATTGACATATCGGGCTTATTTTGAGACCAATGTTAATTGATTATACTATACCATTATATTTGTCCTATTTGGCTTTGTTAACACTGCCGGTCCATATTACAGTATATTGACCGACAGCCCAGTCCATATAATGTATTATGACGTCACAATTATTTTTTATATTTTGTACTGAGCTATTTCAGATTACAGTGTTAAGGTGTTTAATTTTGATTAACAAAAATCAATTGCGTAGTCTTTTAAACATTATTTGTTGCATTTTGAACGAATTATCACAAGTAATTTATTATGAATCCATTTTATGATAATATTTTAACCTTGAATTTTATTGAGTGAAATAATAGAAGGAAAAAAAGAATGAAACTGATATACATTTCTGGAAAAAAAGTATAATATATCAAATAGTTCATGTCAATTTGGGCCAAATGTCAATTTATGGACCTCATGGTCACCCCAAAAATACTATATGGACCTCAGCTTCGCTTTGGTCCATATACTATTTTTGGGGTGACCAATCGGTCCATAAACTACCATATGTCCCTCATTGCCATGAACTATTTGTTAAAGAATGATCCTTTGAATTGTTACCTTAGGGATGTTTTCGGTATACTATGAATGCACTCATTTTGGCTGTGATCATGTATAATGATATAAATGATGAAATTGGTGAAATTTGTTTAGCTAATGATAAAATAAATGAAAATATGTTCAGCAAATGATAATATGTATTTATTGAGGAGACTTTACCGACCCTAGTAACTCTCTTGGAAGGTTTCAAAAGTAAAATGACATTTTGATATGATGTAGACGAAATATGCACCTTTCGGTAAACTTATGGTTTCATACACATTAACTTTTTTGAATATTGTGAAATTCAGTTGAAAATGAAAAAGTCAAACTACTCTCAAAAATAAAAACTTGATATTATGTTGTTCTTTATGCATTAAATATTCATAATATTCTGATATTAATACTATTTTCTTAAAGATAAATTACTGTATGCGAATACAAAACTGAAATTTCATCGTGTGGGGGCAGCCATATTGGACAGGTCGGGGAATGATCAGTAATGAATAACTAGATACCGAAGTTACTGTGAATTTAATTTCTGCATATGCGCATTTCGACAACTTATGTCTCTTCAGTGCAGATAAAATCTAAACGTTTGGAAGACCATAAACTCAAAGATATTTACAAACTGAAAGAGAACAAATAACCAATATGATCTAAATGTAAAGCCAAAATCAGCTAAGGACAGAGCTTTGCATGAGGGAGATACTCCTAAGCTTTCAACAAAATTTACAAAAATTTAGATATCGTAAGGTTCCAAATAGAATCGGTTTTCGGGTCAGAACCGAAGTACTGACTACTGGGCTGGTGAATACCCTCGGGGACTAACAGTCCACCAGCAGTGGCATCGACCCAGTGGTAATAAATAACTAGATACCGAAGTTACTGTGAATTTAATTTCTGCATATGCGCATTTCGACAACTAACTAATAATCGCATTAATGGAAAATCAAATTAACTGCAATGGCCAATTAAGTATTTTCTATATAAATATATTTTCCGCATTTTGGTAACAAAAACGTTAAATATATGTTTAACTATTAATTGACAATCTATCAAAATGCTTGCTTTCGGCAACAGTCATTATTTATCAGCTGGGAAGGCTGGATAATTTAAGGGGGGTCAAAATTTTGAAAGTGGGTTTCATTGGGGGTTGAAAATTCAGAATGGCACTCTTTGGGGTAGAATTAAAAAAAGTTTCAAGCTTTATTGGTGCTGTAAAAAGTGTCATTGGATGAAGAGGGGTTTATTAATTTATATATTTATCTTTTTTACAGCTGTGATTTAGAAAAACTTTCCCGCCAATTATGATTAAAGAAGATATCTTAATTGTTTCCTTTTTATTCATGATACATGTCCATATAATTTTTCAATAAGGAAATACTTTTTCCTTGAAAAGTTACACAATCAACAGGGACTAAATTAAGACAGTCTAAGGGTATATTGAAGACAGCAACCCCTCACTTGTGAGGATGGCATGTAACAAAATTTTCCTGTTTTTTCTTTTTTGAACATGTTCAATCAAAACGCAATTATTTAATTGTCAAACATTATTTTAGATTGACTTTCTGCAACTATGTCTAAATAAAAGTGGCAACAAACGTCAGAATCAATCAAAGGGGGAGACCAGTAAGGAATATCCGTATAACATACGACAGAATCAGGGAAACACAATTCAACACAGAACATTTTTGGCAAGCCGTCATATTCCCAACTTGGAACGAGCATTTTATAAATAAAATGGTGGGTTAAACCAGGTTTAATTATGAATCAACCTCCCGCTTATATGACAACTAACTATAGCTGATTGTGTTAAATGTGAAGAGAACAAGAAAACAAGACTGCAAATAAGTCGGCAATTATAAAAATTCAAAATTATCTGTTATAAATTTGTCCTATCCCTCACAAAAGTATTGTTTAATCTTTAACCGTAAAGAGTTGCCAAGAGTCAAAGTCCATGAGACAAAAAGACAAATCAGGTGGAAACCACTGGAAAATTGTCGACTGCAATGATTCTGACTTGGTACAGGCATTTCAAAAGAAATGGTGGGTTAAACCTGTTCTATGGAATGCCAATCCTCCCCCTTCCATTGCGATACTGTCCAGTAGCAACTAAACAGCAATTGCCGTTGAAAGGTCGTAGATAGTTAAATGAAACGATCATCCCAGTACTAAAGAGAAAAAGAATCTTGAATCAGAGTTCGGACTGAAACTTCAATTTTTTCCACAAGGTACTGATATCTATTAAAGAACTTTTTAAAGATCGTACCAGACGGAATTTTTTGAAGCCTTGATTAATAAGGCGGTCATGGAGATAACTGTGTCTAATGAAAAAGTCTGTATAATTTTTGCTAGCTCTCGCATCACGAATCAACTGTTAAACTTACACTCCGTAAGTGGAATGTAACTGTCAATGTTAGGGAAATTGATAATTTTGAAATCAAAATCGTCCCTTTTCTCGTATAGATTAGAACTGAGATGACCATCTTCGTCAAATTTCCGATGTAAGTCCAAAAAAAAGATGTAGATCTAGGGAATTAATCTAGAGAATTATTTTTTTTAATTTTTTTTAAAGCTCTTTTTAATTAATAATCGCATGCACAAAATTAGTTGTTAATTATTCTAATACTATAGTAAGTTTATTCATTACTTTTCTTTCTATTTTTTTTTCATTGAATTGCTTTGTATTTCAATTTCCAAAGATGTACCATTGCTGGTAGAGCAGATAGATTTCACATCTGCCAGGTGACATGTAACCGATTATCCAATTGACCAAAGTAGGAATAAACAACTATAAACAGTCGCGTCACCGGTTATTGTACATCTGGTAAATATACTGCACCTTTTATATTTTGCTATTCTGTGTTTCTTAATTAAGTAAATGGTAACAAGTGATATTGACCAGTTCATGAGACAATTGTCAGGTCGACTTCATAATTTTAGAATTCTTCCGTTCGTTAGGTCACATTGCATTGACTGATATTTTAGGAAGGCTAAGACTGTTAACCTACTTATTACAAATAACAGTACATTGCATTAGTATTAAAAGTCAATTCTGATTTTAGTTTATTTCGTAGCATAATAATATATCTGATGGATACCAAAAGTTATTCTGAAATCGTGTGTTTTCGTCATGTTACATCTGGTAAATATACTGTGCATTGTTTCCGTCATGTTACATCTGGTAAATATACTGTGCATTTTCAATTTTGCTATTTTATTTAGTTTTTGTGTTGTATATGTAATGTTCGTGTGTTTTGTGGGCATGTGGTGTCTTTGGTCTTCCGTCTTTTGGTGTTCTTGCTTTTGCCTTGTCTCTGGACTTTGATTTGTGTAATCTTGTGCCTTGTTCCTTTGGTATTCTACTGCCATTCTTTTATGGTTCTTTATTAAAACAGGTTTAACCAAGCATTTCTTCTGAAATGCCCGTACCAAGGCGGGACCACTGCGGTCGACAATTTTGCCGTTGGTTTCCACCTGATTTGTCTTTTTGTCCCATGGACGACGGAACTTGACAACTTTATTCGGTAATTTTGTTATCACCCCCATTGAGTAAATGGTAACAAATAACAAAATACCGAAGTTACTGCTAATTCATTTTCTGCATATGCTCATTTCGACAACTTATGTCTCATCAGTGCAGTTAAAACCAAAACATTTGGAAGTCCATTAACCAAAAAAGTGTAAAAGCTGATAGAGAACAAATAACCAAAAGGATCTAAATAGAAAATCCAAAATTCCGCTAAGGACTGAGCAATGCACGTGGGAGATAATTTTGTAAAATTTAGTTATTGTAAGTTTCAATAAATTCAGTTTTCGGGTCAGCATCGAAGTACTGACTACTATGTTGGTGAATACCCTCGGGGACTAACAGTCCACCAGTAGAGGCATCGGCCCAGTGGTAATAAATAACAAAATACCGAAGTTACTGTTAATGTATTTTCTGCATATGCGCATTTCGACAACTTATGTCTCATCAGTGCAGATAAAACCAAAGCATTCGGAAGTCCATTAACCAAACAAGTGTAAAAGCTGATAGATAACAAATAAACAAAAGGATCTAAATGGATAATCCCAAATTCCGCTAAGGACAGAGCTATGCACGAGGGAGATACTCCTTAGTTTATAACCAAAATTTTGTAAAATTTAGTTATTGCAAGTTTCAATAAACTCAGTTTTTGGGTCAGCATCGAAGTACTGACTACTGGGTTGGTGAATACCCTCGGGGACTAACAGTCCACCAAGTGACACTGACCCGTTAAGTAGGTAAACATATTTCTAATAAGTATGTAAACATATAAGTAAATGCAATATGACCTAACAAACGGTAGAATTTTGAATTTTGAAGTCGACCAGTCAGACAACTTGATTGGTCGACTGGAATTCTTCACCATTAATGTTATTTTGATAAAAAGGTATAGTTTCAATTTAATCAATTGAATTGATAGTTTCTAACCTATATGGCCATCTACTGTCAATGAATTCAGATACTATCACAGCCATACTTACAGTCTTTCCAATGGCAAGTTGTTAAAAATAGATGAATCAACTGAAGTTAGTGAGTTCTTGTTTAAATATCTGTAATTTATTAAAAATCAATGTAGCATACGAATTAATAATTATATTAGTTACATCTCTACAATGTTGTAAGCTGTGGGAACTAGTAACTTTCTAGGGCACCGGATGACAGTGGTTCTTAGATCGTTTTGCCAGTTAATTTTATGTTTGTTGACGACCTCACTTCCAATGACAGGAAAAAATATAGATATTGCGTTTTCGACCATTAACAATGAATTTTACTCAAACCGGTGCTTAGGGCCGTCTTAAAATTCCGATGAGGTATGAGAAAATTCATTGTTGAAGGGTTCATGGTGACTGAAGGGTTAAGAACAACAATAAAAGCATTGTTCTATTTCATTGATATTGGTTGTTCTAATTCCTTTTTTTTGTTACAATTCATTTTTGTATATTGGGAGTATGCATTATTTTGCCATGTTTTAAATGTACAACTGATGCACTGTATAACTTTATTACTGTGTTTGTGTGATCAACAGAAAACAATTAAATGAAAAAAACCGAGAGTCGTTTTGTTCTGTGTTAAGGTTGCTCACTCTTCACAGTTTTGAATTTTTGTCAGATTTCGGGACTCCCCTGGTTTTCTCAAGTTCAACGGCTTAAAGAATTTTGTAAAAATATGTGTTGTGCAATGGCCACAAATTAATGTAAATAAACAGGGGTGGCATGCCCCTATAAATAGGCCGCACTGGCCGAAACGCTGGGCACACTTTTCTTTCAACCCGTTTTGGATATTTTAGCTGTTTTATAGGTTGTATATTTTGGTTAATTTTACCTTATAATTGAGGCCTACCTTACTATTTTTACTTTGTTTATTTACATTAAAGAATTTTGCACACGAACCCAATTTTTTATTTCATGAATGTCTTTTATAGGTCAAATTAAGACACCTGATAATTTTTCATAAAAGTCTCGATATTAGTTCCTAGCTTTTAGACAAAAAATAGTCTTGATGTTAAACTAAAGAAAAATCCAGAGAAATCCATTTCCCGCCAATTTTTTAATGACTTGTATCTCGGTTTAAGTACATGGACACATATATTTCTCTTCACCATTTCATTAAGACTACAATGCTTAATCATTTATAAAAAGGTTTCAAGAAATCCTTAATCTTAAAAACATCAGAGGAGAGCCTCCTAAAAAGTTATTGTTAATGTATTTGGTGCATTTTCTGTGAGGTAAAGTTCAAATCAGATTGTAAAATTTTCATGTTGGTTCTCGATCAGGGAATTATAAAATAATTTGAAAATTTGAATTTAAAGTTAAAAATAAGTGAAAGGATGGATGTACTAAACCTGTTTCTCTCCGCTCTCATTTGCCTCGAGAAGGATTATTTATTAAAAAAATATCATTCTTTTTATTAAGTTTTAGGGGTATATAGGAATCACCCTGTCCGTCCGTCTGTCTGTCTGCCTGTCCGTCCGTCCGTTCGTATGTCCGTCCATGTACCTTGTCAGCACATGTTCTCCTAAACGACTTATTAGTACACCTGAAGATGTGCATGATTTAAGTAATATGGCTGCTGCTCGAAATTTTGATGGGGATATAATTCGTCTTTAAACATTTTCTTGGAAAAAGGGGAATGAACTTTGCATGTCCTCTTAAACTGATGCTTGGATTTTTTATGAAATGTTACATAGTTGTAGCACAACACCTGAAGATGCGCATGAAGTAATATGGTTGCTTCCTGAAATTTTGAAGGGGAGATATTTTGAATATTTTGAAAAAGGGGGAACTATATCATCGTCTCCATACTTGAAGTGTGCTCACAATTGTACTGTTTCCACAACTTTATTTATCCACACGCATTTAAATTTGTACTTGTCATATTTATTCAGGGTTCAGTGAGCGGGTGACATTTGGCGACAGCTCTAATTAAATATTAGTTAAATATTAATACTACGCTCTTTGAATAATCTCATAAGAACGTAAAATCTAGAACTGTTCGACAGGTTACGATTATCGTGTGCAATTAATAAAAATACATGGAAAATCAATTGATGAAAAACATGCTTTTCTGTTTTTTAAGGAAGGAAAGTACTGATATGTGCATGAAGGAAATAATCCTTAGTTTTCATTAATTTGTAAAATTGAGATATTGTCGGATATATTTGTGCTCAGGTCTACATGGAATAACTTATGTTTAAGCAATAACAGTACATTATTTGAATACCCGAGGGCGTAAATCGTAGTTTTTACGGTCAAAATGCAGTTTACGGGCGATGCAAAGTGGAGCCTGTAAACGGATATTTTTACCGTCAAATAAAGATTGACGCCTTCGGGTATTCAAATAATGTACTGTTATTGCGATTCTAATGCAAATAAACGATTTCATGTTTTACTTTTGACTTGTGTATTTGCAACAATCTATGGAACCAGACTTAACAGGGAACCTACCTTGTCCTAGGTGTGTAGATAGTAGAATTGACGGTCAGTTTTGACCAATCAAAACCTCTGTTATATAAATGTTGCACTAGAATGACTCTTTCATCAGATTACGTGATTACAACTCATTGTTATGCTCTACACATCTTTTTTTTAAACTGGTAATACTTACATAGTATGAAGAGACTTCTGGTCTTCAAATAATGTATCAGGTATTGTTGAAATGTTGTTACCAGACAAGTAGCTGTAAAAAAAAATCAAAACAATACTTTTGTCACAAAATGCAGACATACCATTAACCTTTGATATTTATTGTCAAAAGCACATTAATAAAAGTATGACAAAATCAGTCTCTGGGTGCTTTTCATAATCCCCTTCATTCATGGTCGTTTAATAATACACAGTTTTCTTCATAATCTAGTCTACAATTGTATATTATTACTTTACAGTAACACTAATTAAGTTACTTCCCATATATGCATTTCCATTTTCAATAGCTCGCTATAAAACTTTTTGATATGCAATTTTCTTGTCATTTCCAAATTAATACAGTAAAATATGCATACTTACTCGAATTCTCTCAAAAGATTACAAAATCAATGGATTAAAATATTTGACCACACTGTAAATAATTAACAAAATACTGAAGTTACTGTTTATTTAGTTTCTGCATATATGTGCATTTCGACAATTTTTGCCTCTTCAGTGCAGATAAAATCAAAACAGTTGGAAATCCATGTACCGAAATATATGTAAAAGCTGACAGAGAACAAATTACAAATAGGATCTAAATAGTTAAGCCTAAATCTGCTAAGGACAGAGCTATACGAAAGGGAGATACTCCTTAGTTTGAAACAAAATTTTGTCAAATTTAGATATTGCAAGTTCCAAATAAAATCGATTTTCGGGCCAGAACCGAAGTATTGGCTACTGTTAATTTAGTTTCTGCATATGCGTATTTCGACAATTTATGTCTCTTCGGTGCAGCTAAAGTCAAAACAATTGGAAATCCATGGAAATTACACTTGATTTCTTTATTATGTTGCATATGTCAGTAAATGGGTTTCTCTAACAGCTCTGGAGAATGTTTTCTTTTATATAATGCTTTTATATGATATATGTATCATAACCACCGGCTCTAATATAATTGTTTAAACTGCATCCATACTTTTCTAACTCACAGGTAAATGTAAATGGATTGAATGGCAAGCTTTTTCTCCTATGCAGGAAAACAGAGCATTCGCAAAAAGTTCTTGTATTTGTATAATTAAAAATAACTATAAGTTATATGTGTTGTTATAGGCTTGTTTTATTTTAACTTGAAATGTGCTTTCGTTGACACAAAACAAACAAAACAACGCGAAAATAAAACTACTAATACAAGCACAAACACAGAACAAAACAAAACAAAAAGCACAACACAACCAAAACAAAACAAAAACACGTGAAAGGCAAATACACTGCACTTCTTTTAAAAAGTGAAAATAATTTCCGAAAACCCGTCAAGCACATTTTGTTTTTTAATTTAAAAAAAAACGTGTAACTGGTTATACACACACCTAAAGAGGCAATATACTGCACTTCTCTAAAGAAATAAAAATACTTACAGAAATGTCATGGAAGTCAATCCTTTGAATGTGTCGTTTCCGATGGTTGATATCATATTTGAGCTGAGAGCACTACAATAAATAAAATTAATTTTATATCATCTTTTAAAAGAATTGAACGAAGTTTTTGCATGATATTTCAACGACACAGCCGTCTTCATCAGATGCAAAGCAAAATTGTCACTAGATACAGAATTAACAACTTTAACATATAACGGTAATCTTGATCTTACAATGGACCGGGAAAACCCATTCGAAAGCTTGGAGTTGTCGTTTAAATACAGTTATCTACAACAAAGTTAATTGCATAAGTCATTGCATTTCTGACTCGTTTCTGACATTGTTTTCTAGTCATCGTTTCTATACTGTGAGAAGACAGACATTTAAAAAAAAAGAAATCATATCTGATCAGTAGATATATCAAAATATCTTTTGAATAAATTTCTATGGATTTCTGCACAAAATCAATATCATACTGACATATTTTACTTACAGTTTCTGCACATTGATTAATCCTTGAAAAATGTCATCACTCAATGACGTAATCTGATTTGAGGCCATAAATCTAAAACAAACCAAGATGTTATTCAAAATGCTTAATATCTCCAAACTGATAAGTTAGATGCGATAGATCATTTTTATGAAACCTAAATACAAACGAACTCAAAGACTTATATAATAGTTGCTTTAATGTGTAGAAGGAAATTTCATGATATCTTGACTACACATGGGACAGTGATTTTTGCAATACTCGCCAATAATTCCAGATAACACATATGGTTTTGTTCACGGTCCCATTGGTTTTTTTTCCTGTTGCTATCTCGCCTAGTTATGTTTGGCAAGTCTACCTCGCCAAAACGCTTGATGACTCTTAGTCCTTTGCAGGGTTTCACAATTCCAATGTTCTTATTGCATTCTCGCTCAAATCTATATGTTTGTTTTACGTTTCAAAAACACGTGTGGGAATAAAATTGCTTAAACTCTGTTTTGTTCATATCCCGTCCTTTTCCTTTTTTTCCTAGACAATTTCAAAACACTTCATGATACTCAAAATTTTGTTGTTTGGATTTACATATGTGCTTTTTAAATTCTGTTTTTCATTACCTTGTTTTCTTTTTATTCTGCCTTTCCATAGCATCAAACGATAACCATTTTTTATTCATTGGTATTCAAAATGCTAAGGTTTCACTTACTGTTGGATATTTACTGAGTTCTATGCTTCTTTCACGAAAATTGCAAAACGTCAATTGATTGACGTTGGAGATACTCCACTTTTGCCTGCTCATTTTAAAACTTTTTTTTCAAAGAATCAAATTTTTAGAACAAGCACAGAAATGCTGTGCTTTATGGCTGTCGATATTTGACAAAACAATAGTCTAAAGATAATGACAACACCGGGAACACACAGATATAAATACATCACATAAGTTCGACACGGAAAAAAGGAGACACACTTGATGAACAACACGGACCAAATTTAAAACCATGGCTGACATCAGGTGCTCGGCATAGTAAGCATTTCCCTCCGCCCTGTTACAAATGTCAAATCAATTAGAGAGAACAACAATCTTAAGATTTTATAGATATCCCATTTACTGAAATAATAAGTATAGTTTGTAACATTGGAAAATGAAGAAAAAAGTGAAACCCCAAGCAGTTGATAAGGTGCAAATATCAAATATACGCGAATAATTACATTTCATGAATATTCATTTCAATTCCGTCAATTTGATTAGTGAACATCGCTCATATGGCATATCAATGTGAAGTTGCAATTCCCATAAAACACATTTGATCATATGACCACGTGGCGGATGAATTAGTAAAAAAGAATCCCATTGCATATGATTTACTATATTTTTAATAAATTTGTTTTTATGATTTGGTTGCAAAATGTAATTATAAGAATTGAATGCATTATTTTGAAGTTTCATGGGGATTATAAAAATGTTGACCGGGCGCATATTTTCAACATGAAGCGCTAACGTGCTTCATTAGAAATATGCTTCGGTCAACACTTTCATACCCCAATGAAACTTCAAAATAATGCATTCAATTCTAAATTGAAAAAACAATGTTAATAAAAAAATAGCTTCCTATCTAATATCTAATCCCTTAACACTGTGGATAAAAACACAAGATTAGTAGAATATCGAAAGAACAGAGAATGTGGTTTTTACAAACACACGACAGAAAAACAAAGCACAAGACAGTCCAAAGATATGATATAAAACATAACATTCATTGCTAGCCATATTAAAACTGCCAAAAATCAAAAGATTAGTAGCTTTAATGAATGCATCAATAGACCGTATTCAGGTTCATGGTCTGCACTCCCTAATTTGCACTTTTAGACTGATTCCGGTCGGACATTTACAGGTTCCCCATTCCTATCCCTGTTGTACTGAGCAGTAAGGAAAACAGAAATTTTCTGACGTGAATTTCTTGAAAACTAAATTTCTGAGAAAATCAAAGTTGTAAACATTTGAAGCAACAGTAGGAAAACATTTTGAATCATTTCTATACAGCTTTGCTCTGGAGATTTAAAATATTTCTGTTAGTGACAGGCAACTGATTCTATGGTTCTCAAGTAAAATTATTGATAGCATGACATATTTCTTTTATATCAGATGATTTCTGAGGTTCATAGATCAATTAAAAAAATACCAAAAGTTTATTTTATCTTTCTGTGTGAATAAAACATGTACTTTGAAGCCCTGTAGATTTTCGTTTGTCCACATCCAAGAAAGATAACTCTTACAAAGTGACAAATTAGGGAGTGCAGGTCATGAACCTGGATATCATCTATTACTTAAGCAAGCGATTCTAACAAATTAAAAAGATCATGCGGGGGATTCAGTTTATTCTTAAAGTATTATACTTACAATCCCTCTAGCGAGGACAAAAACAGGAATGTCCCGTCCTCAATGAAATGAATCTTATTATGTGTGAAGGTCCTGAAAATGAAATAAAATAAATATAGGTTTTTAAAACTTAAAGACATATAATTGCTACCTTGTTCTAAAGGAGCAGGGTGGCCCAGTGGTGGAGGCACTGAACTTTCAACTACATAGGCTGATACCCCCGTAGGTTCAAATCAAGCATGTTTCAATATTTGAAGGTATATACCCTAGATAAGGAGTTTCGCCGCTATTTCAAATTGGACGTTTTGGCTTTAAATAAAACTTACTTTTAACTTAAATAACAAAATACGGAAGTAACAGCTAAATCAATTCATATGATTCCCGAGTTCCTATCGTTATTTATGTTTGTCTATAGTCCGTTATGTGTTTTCTTCTAGTGTCGTTTCCTTGTGGGTTGTGACTTGTGATTATAGTTTTCGGCCATTGTATGTGTTTATTGTTATTTTGACTTTATAATATGGAACATTTATTTGATACATAAAATCTTAAATGACAAATATAGGTTAAAATGGTTACCAAACACACCGAAGATCTATATTAATGATATTCAAACTATCCGTTGGAGGATACAACTTTTGAGAAAAATCTTGAGATTTATACATGAACTCCGATGGGAATGAAACCGGGCTTATAACAGTTAAATGTCTCCGACCATCATGCAAATGCTTACATAAGAGAACATAAAGAAACAAAGCCCACAACAGTCCGATGGGAAAAAAATGCAGCACCTTGTTAAATATATTTTGCCCGTTAGTACATATATATTATAGTGTATTTAATCCACTGGAAAAATTCTCTCGGGCACTTTGCCAGTGAATTATATTTTCCTTGACGGTCTCGCATCCTCAAGGGAAAACAACATGGATAAAGCATTGTCTGACTTATAGCAATGAATTCCGCTCAAACCAGTGAACTTACCGTCTTGAATTTACTAAAAAGGTTTGTAAAAAGCCCAATGTTGGAAGCCTAATGGTTACTTTAGGTTAGAACAAGGATAGAAAATAACAAAATACCGAAGTGTCAATTTATTTTCTGCATCTGCGCATTTCGACAACTTATGTCTCATCAGTGCAGTGCAAAACTTTTAAGTCCATTACCCGAAAAATATCTTAAAACTGATAAAGAACAAATAACCAAAAGGATCTATAAAGAAAAGCCAAAATACAGCTAAGGACAGAGCTATGTATGAGGGAGACACTCCTTAGTTTTAAACAAAATTTTGCAAAATTTAGATATTGCAAGTTTCAAAGCACCAAAGTACTGAACAACGGCAGTAGAATACCTAAGGACCAAAGCACAAGATTACACAAATCAAAGTCCAGAGACAAGGCAAAAGCAAAAACACCAAAAGACAGAAGACCAAAGACACCACATGCCCACAAAACACACGAACATTACATATACAACACAAAAAACTAAAGCACTAACAGTGTGAACTCTCAATAAACAAGAGTGACATTAGGTGCCCCGGAAGGGTAAGCATGTCCTGCTCTGCACACAGCACCCGTCACACGGTCAGTGAAGCGTTGTAATATTACTTGGTGTTACTATGTTTCTGTAGAAACTTTTTCTCATGTGCATTTACTCCATATCCTTTCATTGCTTATTCCGAATAAAAACAACTACTTAAGGATGTAGTAAGGTGAAATTAAATAAATCTACGATTTTAAATTGATACCATAAATTGAAAGAGCATTGGTGAAGGAATAAAATCAGCGAAAAATATTGATAGGTTATGGACCTTGTTTTCAAGATATTTCAAATTTTAAAAATTGGCGGGAAAAGTTCTCTTGGACTTTTACCTTAGTATAACATGGAAACATTACTGATTTCTTTCACATGGAAGGAAAATCTACAATCTAGTGAAATTTTGCTAACTGACCTCAAATGACCTACTGAAGACTTTGATGACTAAAAAATTGGGTGTAATGGGGCAAAATATATTTCATAGTAATAATGGGTAAAATCCGAGAAATCCGAATTACATTTAGGAAATTCAAAAACCTCACCTTACTACATCCTTAAGGTTGTAAAATTTACAATAAGAATACGATAGGATATGTAAGCCTACGGAACAAAGTAAAATCGTTAGGCTCTGTAAAATGTCATTGCTTCCTGAAAGAGGAATACATGGGTAAGAATAATNAGATATTGCAAGTTTCAAAGCACCAAAGTACTGAACAATGGCAGTAGAATACCTAAGGACCAAAGCACAAGATTACACAAATCAAAGTCCAGAGACAAGGCAAAAGCAAGAACACCAAAAGACAGAAGACCAAAGACACCACATGCCCACAAAACACACGAACATTACATATACAACACAAAAAACTAAAGCACTAACAGTGTGAACTCTCAATAAACAAGAGTGACATCAGGTGTCCCGTAAAGGTAAGCATGTCCTGCTCTGCACACAGCACCCGTCACACGGTCAGTGAAGCGTTGTAATATTACTTGGTGTTACTATGTTTCTGTAGAAACTTTTTCTCATGTGCATTTACTCCATATCCTTTCATTGCTTATTCCGAATAAAAACAACTGGTTGTAAAATTTACAATAAGAATACGATAGAATATGTAAGCCTACGGAACAAAGTAAAATCGTTAGGCTCTGTAAAATGTCATTGCTTCCTGAAAGAGGAGTACATGGGAAAGAATAATTAAAAAAAATCATACAAGACAAAAAATATCCTACTTTGCAAAAAGACATAATTTAGATTGACTGCAAATCAAAACATTCTGCTGCTTCTAGTGAATGTTGCTGTTTTCTACTTCTTGGGGGACAATTTTTCAGTTGGTTTTGCACCCGATTTGTCTTTTTACCCCTTGGATTTTTGCTTTTGATAATTCTGTTGAGTAACTTTGTTACTACACTCACTGTACTAGTTTTCCATCCACATTATGAGAGTACTTTGCTATACTTACAGTTTCTTCAGTTTAGGAAGTTTGTCAAACATGCCTTTCCTTAAAACTTCTATGTCATTATGTGCCAACAACCTAAAACAGGCAAAGAATAGGCAAAAATATGTTAAGAACCTTGGTTACAAGTTACCTTTAAGGAGAACTGATGTAACGCTAGACTTGCTACAAGTGACTCATTATGTTTTTAAAATCCATCACATTTTCGAGAGAAAAATACTTGAATCATTTCATAAAATATTCACATTTAACAAAAACCGTTATTGGAATGATGCAGTGCTCTTACAGCAGTCAATCGAATCCTGCATCTCTATAATACGAGTTTTAATTAAAAGCTATGTTTTTCTTTTAAAAAGGGATGAAGTTAGATAAAATTTATATGGACTAGTAGCAATTCTAAGGTATAGTTGAGTGTGCATATCTCTTTGAATATAAACCATTAATATTTCCGAGTTTGTAATTTACTGTCAACAAATCCTGCATATGCGGTTGAAAAAAAAATGAAACTACTAATTCCACACCAATCAGGTCAGTGACGTTGTTCAATGAGCTATATAAGACAACTTTTGTACACTAAGCTGACACATGGCTTAATGCTATCAACTTGACAATCTGATGCATACTTACAATTCTTCTAATTCATCTAAGTTGTCAAAGGCAGCCATTTCAATTGTATGAATCTTGTTGCGTGAAATTGTTCTGCAAGACAAAGGAGTATGTGTAATGTAAACAGTACATATTATTTATTTTATGAATTGCCTGTAGTGTATAACACCAACAGCATTGTCCTCCAAAAAATAAATTTAAGAAGATTTATTCGTCTATACATAAATCTTCTTAAATGTTCATGACATACCATTGACGTAAACGTCTGTCTAGTTGTTGATCACTTGTCTACTATTGACAGTCGTAATATCTGTAAGACACTCTTTGCAAAAATGGAAATCCACGAAAAATGTATGGATGATTTTTTTTATCGTTTTAAAGTGTGGGTTAGTGTCAAACGTTTTTATGGCTGTATAAAGGATGACTTTTATCTGCACTGATGAGACATAAGTTGTCGAAATGCGCATATGCAGAAAGTAAATTCAGAGTAACTTCGGTATTTAGTTATTTAACGTCAAATCCTGCATGATTTTGTTTACTTGAAATAAAAAAAAAATAATGAACAAATTATGATCCAAAGAAAGGGATTAATATGGACAAAATTGCACTTGGAATTTCTCTTGAAGTTGTAGTGCCCATACAATGCATTTTAAGTCGTTGTCTTTCTACTTCTCATTTGTTCAATGCTGATAATGATATGGAAAATCCGTTTCTCAAGGTTTGGATTTATAGAAATTAACTGCTTTTATCGAAATTCCAACCCCTTACAAATACTCAGGCTTCATTCCGTGAATGGCACTCGGTGGATGTCCTTGGTACTGGATTTGGCTTTTAGATCCAATGACCTGTAGATTTTACAGTTATACTGGCCTGTCACTGATAATGCTGATGTCTACTGAAATCCATGATGATTCTTATCAAGCCCTTCGGAAAAGTTTGAATTGATTTTGCTTCCGTAAAAGTGCAACAGTGTTTTACCAGCAGACAAGGCTCCTTGAGCTAGCCGGCAGTTTAACGGCGAGCACTCCTTGACCAATCTTTCTAAATTACGCTTTGTTTTATTTTTTCCTTTTCAAGATTGTGGTCTTGAAGTCAGTAGTCTACCTGTATTGCGTTTATTTATATGTTGATTATACTACAGGAAAACAGGATAGAGAAATGGAAGGTTTGGCTACCTATTAACCAGCTTAACCCTACTGCTAGCTCAGTCTTGCTAGTGTCGGTACCAAATCCAGCTATACCGAGTTCCTATCGTTGTCAATGTTCGTCCTTTGACCATTTTATTGATTTTTTTGTGCAGTTCCCTGGTATATTGTGACATCTGATTGTAATTTTCGGTCATTGTTAGTGTCTCCTGTTAACTTTTCTTCATTAATAAAGGCTATTTACTATGACACGCCGTTTTCATATTCATTCACTATTTAAGATATCTCATTCAATATATAGGATATCGCATATGCTCTTATAATATATAAGATATATATGACAAGAGATATCTTGAATAGCGAATATGAAAACGGCGTGCCATAACTTACAGCCTTTGTCCATTGCTAATAAGTCAGAAAAGGGGGGGCAGGACAAGTCAGAAAAGGGGGGCAGGACCTTTTTCGGGATGCCGGGATTGGATGTTTTTATGATTTAAGCCCGGGATTTCGGAAAATTTATTCACCGGGAATCGGGATTTCATCAGTCTTTAAGTTTCTTTGTAGTTCGGGATTTCGGGATTTAGAAAAAATAAAGTCGGGATTCCGGGATCAGAACCCCTCCTGCCCCCTCAGAAAACATACAAGTGTTGCATTTATGAAGTTTATTCCTAGGAAATGCACTTATCAGAGACCACCTTCCACAATTTTAGACAATATTTGAGCATATTTTGAAAATGATCTGACATAGGAACATAATGCACGGCTAAATGGCCCTACCTCTTTCGCAAAATTCGATATAAAATAAACATAAACAAAACACAGATTCTTTTTCCGCTTACGTTACTTTTTTCAATGAGAAATCTTAATATTCAAACTGTCTGTAGTAAGTGGTTGACCTTTAAATAATCTGTAAGAAGTTTTGACATTAATTGGGAAGAATACAGAATGAAACAAGCGCTGCGTTTGGTTCAGAGATCGAGTAAATATATTATTCACACCATAACACTCTTTAAGTGGCATTTACTTACATCACTTTCAACATGTTTCCTTTCTTGAAGGTATTATTTCGAAGAACTTCAATTTTGTTGAAAGGCAAGTGACTGCAAAGAAAAGAAGAATAATATCATACAAAAAATAAAAATAGATTACACCACAAGATCCTCTTCATTAGCATATTTTATCCACTAGAGATAGTTAAATTTTAAAATTTTAATTGCGAGGCTTGCCGAGCATTTTAAGATTTTTAAATTTAACTATCGAGAGTGGATAAAATATGGTAATTATCGGGATAAAGTGGTGTAATCTTTTTATCTAATGATCAACAATAAACACCGAGAATTGTATTCCGAATAGATTTGGCGGGAAATAGCACGGGGCTTTATTCAACGTATTCAACGTTAACCCTCTTAATGCCAAGGCGACATATGTGTCGTCCGAGAGTTTGATGCCACGGCGACATATATGTCGTCCGAGGGTTTAATGCCAAGGCGACATATATGTCGTTTTTGTAATACAGTTTGCGTTTGTAAATAAAATCTATATTTTATAATAAAAAAGTGTCTATTTTTGTTCCAACGACTGTGTATTATCACATTGCATTTCTTAGCAATGACGTCACTTTGTAATTACGTTTTCATGACGTCATGTAAAAGGGTCACAGATCTTTTTGGAACGATGTCGGTGAGAACAGCACTATAGCACTTGTCGTTTTTACGTCTGCAAAAAGCAAATTAGCAAATTACGGGAAAAATTGTGCAAACAATGTCAATGGCCACGAAAACCTGATTAATAATTACATGCACTAAAGACATTTGTGGTGATTTAGTAATTTAGTAGACCTTTAGAACAATTTCTAAAAGTGAACATGATTTTCTTGCACAATCAGCATTGTAGTCTTAAGCACGGACCATTTGATTTTCGGGGGGGGGAGGGGGAGGGGGGATTTTTGGAAACAAAATTTTTGTTCGAATTTTGCTAAAACATTCTATGACCAGCACTTGGGTTGAGAAATAATCTGGCCCTCAACCTGTCCATTAGATAAAAAGCCTTGCACAGCAAATTTTCTTAGCATTGTATATTTGTGAATAAAAAATTAGCCGGCTCAAGTAAAATTCCCAGATTCTCCAGACAATCAAATGGTCAGTACTTTACATATTTTCATTGTCAAAAAGAACAATAATTTTGGATTGAACACAAGTCAGTGCCTTTCCAGAATAAATTTTGTGTTTTTGTATATTTTTTTCTCCCGTCAAATCTTCCATAAGAATGCATTTTCATTTAAAGAATACAAGAACTTTATTTGACATATATACAGAATTATGTATGTGACAATATAAACAAAAACGAAACGCCGGTTGGCTAAGTGGTCTATGAACTATACTTACTATCACGGTAAATCATACCAGCCTTCTTTACTTTATCTTAAAAATTTCTCAGCTACCATAGTTATTTTGAAAGAAATTCTTTCAGCATTTCGACCTTTTGGCCAAATAAATAACATCAATATTTAGCCAAATCTTTTATTCAAACGAAATCGGTATGACTTGTTTGATTGTTTAGCCTTAATTTCATATCTAAGTTGATAAAAAAACTCGAAAAAAGCAAGTTTGTGGCACCATTTTTGATTGATACCTAAACACAAAAAGAATCGGACTTTGAATTGAATAAATTAATCGTACGCGTATTTTTTTCAAAATAAGTATACGAGTATGGTCCGGACCGCAGGCATACGGTCGGGGGAAATATAATGCAAATCTTAATATAATCTGCAGCCAATAGCATAAAATACAGTGAAGTGGGAAATAAAAGTTTTGTCCTAATCTTGTCCACTTCACCAGCAAGGACTTCTAAAATTTGGATCCTCGATTGCGCAAACTAATATAGGAGACTTGGAGATACTTAATTGCCAAGTCACGACTTCACACTGGGTCCCAAGTAAAATTCCTCATCACTCTGCCGCTAAAAGGGTCAATTTTTCTCTTTCTATCGAATGATTTAAATGTAAGAGCATGCATGTCAAAGCAAAATATGTAAATGTAAAAAGAATATGGTTCCATGTGGCAGTAAATGTCCCTCAGGGCGTGCAGGAGGTTAATACTGAAGTGTTTTAATTGTATATGTGCCATATTTTTTATTTTGATTATTTGTACATGCATGAGTTACATGATATATTTCACTGAAATGTATTCGCACTTAAAGAAAGAAGTATGGCCATTTAGCTATGAAGTTTATTCCTATGTTGGGTCAATTTCAAAAGATGCTCAATTGTCGTCGAGAAAGACCTTCTTTTCGTTTCATAAATTTTTTATTCCCTATTTCACACGAAAGATTCTTTGTAATTAATTATAGAAAAAGTAAGTCTTCTAAAATACTCTCCAAAAATACAAAGAAAAAAAAACCGGGATTATCATCTTTCGTTTTCCGAATAATTTGCAAAATGTAGCTTTGTAAAATATTTTATTCGAGTATCATTGTTTTTGAAACATCTTTTTTCCAAATATTTTGCTTCCACATTACATCGCCTCTTATTTGCAATATACAAACTTTGTGACTTTGGTGAAAAAGTATAAATATTTAATCATGATTGAAAATATTTGTATACGAAATATAAAACACAATATAATGCTTTAATTGAAAAATAAAAATGGCGAAATTCTTTCTATCTACGTGGTACATTCTTGAATAAACTACTCGAAAATTTATAACCGGACAACGAATAAAAGATTAAATATATGTAAGTAAGTAAGTAAGTAAGTAAGTAAGTAAATTTTATTGATATAAAGACCAAACAATGATCCATCACAGCACTTCGTCCACACATTTTACACTGTTAATTTTGTCTGTAGCACAGCAACGTTCATATAATAGGCAAAACAAATACAGACTGAGAAATTGTAACGTCAAAATAATTCGGCACTGGCGACGTGCAAATTCAATGACTCCTTGTCGACGTCATAACGTCAATAATTTTAATTTGGCATCAAGAGGGTTAAGATCCAGCATCACTTGATTGCCATTGACCCATCCCATTTCTATACCGCTGGGGACAGTAGAACTAGAGGTAGCTAAAAACTAAGACAAACCCGAGTGCAGAGAGACCAAGCCTACCACTCCTTCTTTCCAAGGTCCAACAAGGAACAAGTTGCCAGCAAGCGCAGTGGAGTCTACTACACTTGAAGACTTCAAGTCCAGGTTGAACACCATCCCCTGGACACCAGTTCACCTCGCTTAGACAGATGGCCTCCTGTATATAGCTGTAAATATATACACAGATGATTTAAACTGTACATACTCCAGCATTTTGGGTTTTATTTGACTTGGAGAGCCCTCCTGTCTGTCTGAGTATGAACCGAGTTAATTACACTCATGCTGAGTTCAACTCGTTCCGGAAAGAAGAGAAGAAGAAGATAATTAACTGTGAAATTATTTTCCATAATTTCACTCTAGAAAGTGACGTCACAATGGACGTCATCAACGTTGTTGTTAAGTAAACGTCTCAGCGGATTAACATTGAAAACGTAGTTTATGCAATGAAATCAACCCTTTCAACGCCAGAACGTTTTTTCTATACAACGTTATGTTGCCATACATTCCAAAACGTAACAATAAACGTGACGTTACGTTGCGTGCAATCAATTACGGCGATCACGCACTTGCTTATATTGAACGGCATACTCGAATAAATGGTTCGGCAACTCCGGCAACTGATCACTTGCGCCAGTAGACATGTGATAAAAGCAATTAAATACAACTAAACAGTTAATGCATCCGTTGATATACATTGTATATAAAATCTATTGAGATTTCATACCTCTTAATTCACATTTTGCTTTATTTTTAGTTTTTCCTGCCCGTACTTAGTTTTTTGTTGTTGACGTTGTATTTATTTATGTTGGGGTACGGGCAATATTTATCAGTATTTAAATTTGTCTATTTATTGGTTTTCCTTGTGTTTTAAGCGAATAAAAAATAACAATACAAAAAGTATGAATATTTTACATTTCTTCATGATAACGTTTGTACTTTTAAAATCACCGCTTTGTAAAAAATAGACAAAATACAAATGTCTTAAAACGATAAGTTCGAAAGTTACACGTTTACCGGTGAAAAACAATATGGACACAAATTGTTTTACTTTATGTAACCGGTCAGAAATGAAATACATTTATAACAAAAACATGGTATAATGTTTCATGGTGATAAAACAAAAAAATAATTTCTATTATCGCAAACACAAAGACGCTGTATAGTTATTCTGCAAATTGCCATTTCGAAAACTTGTGTCTTCGGTGAAAGTCTGATCAAAACATTTTGAAAATCAAAAACGCAAAACATTTAACATAATTATGATAGAAAACAAACAACAACTAGGATCTACAAGGAAAAGGACTGAGCTTTGTACGAGGATACACTCATTTATGTAGTTTTTCCAAAACAATTTTTTTTATGAAATCAAGAAAATTCGGGTAATACTACTAGACAACAGCGGGGCACAAACAGACACATTTTGACAGAGGCAACCGACAAAAAATTAACGGGACAATAATGCAGAAAAACTTGGCAAATATAGAGGTACCAGAAATATAAGACAAAAGAACAAAGAAACTGAAATAAACTAGAACGCCACAATAGTTAGACAGTAGCAGTTTGAACTCGGTCTATACTGGAGGTACTTAATATCAGGTGCTTCGAATATGCAAGCGTGATCTTCTCGACTCGTGACAGTACAGAAGATACTTGCATTTTCAAACTAGTTAAAAATTGTAATGAAAAATATGAACAAATTAACTTCCATGTCCGATGATCTACAGCTTCATTAATATTCTAAAGTATTTTGTAAAATGCTACTGGTAAATATACTGATACTTGAATAAGGAGAGAAATTCACCGTTCTTTTTATCGTCAAGAACAATCCTTTTTGGGGTTTCACTGTTCTATATATAACAATGTATTTTTACTTCAGAGATAGATTATATATAAAGACATTTTGGCAGAAACCGATTTCAAGATTAAACTTTTACGAGTATTAAAAGATACTGTATAGATTGCGTTTCACTCGATATGAATTATATGCAATGATATTCACCACACTTAGGCATGTTTTAGTCCTTCTTTCGAAGATACGTTTCTAATAGTACAAAATAGTGCATTAACCGTGTAAAATATTAGAAGCAATGCAACTTTGGTTCAAAAATCTTATAAACTCCTATGCGAATGTAATATTATAATTCTGTGTATTGATTGATTATCTTTATCTCCTCCATTACTGAAGATTTACAATTTATCAACAAATTAACAATACAAAGAAAATAACTAGAAAACACGAGGGGACTTTATAAATATAAGTGGATGATATAAATCGGATAATGGTTTTTATGAAATAAAAACGACACGCTAGGCTATGGAATAGCCTTGGATAGAAAATTGCCGGTGTTTGATTGACAAGGGTGTGGTGGCTTATGATGTATTTGTATACTCAAACTCTGCACTTCTTTGTAATTTCTTCTATTGTTCTGCACATGTGATAAAACAGTCACTGATTCGATCAAACCTATCATTTTTTGCCAACAGCAACTCAAAGTAGTTTCGTGCTTTTGTTTTTGTTTGTTTTTGTTTTGTTTTGTTTTGTTTTTGTTTTTGTTTTTTGCGTTTTGTTTTGTTTTGTTTTTGCATTCTCCTAGGGTATTGTTTTTTTTATGCCCCCGCGACGATAAGTCGGGGCATATTGTTTTACCCTCGTCCGTCCGTCCGTCTATCCGAGGGGGGTACATGGTTTGTCCGCGCAACTCCTACAGTTTTTATGCTAGAAAGGTTTTATTTTGCAGATCATTTGTACATATATTGAAGATGTGCATGTGATAAGGATTTTGATGTCAAATGGTGAATTTTTGTAAAAAATAAACATTGTTGAACTTAATCATTTTTGGTGATTTTTCATAGAGGGTGCATAGTTTGTCCGCGCAACTCCTCCTACAGTTTAATGCACTAGTGTGAAGCTAGCCTGCAATTCTCAGCCTGCAATTCTTCTAGCCTGCAATTCATTCTAGCCTGCAATTTTAGGGTGCGTTCGGCATTTTTTTTGGGAATGCAATGTTTGAAACATAAATTCTTACTTTAATTTGTTT
>MJUU01007464.1:205297-237901 GCA_002080025.1 Modiolus philippinarum | reverse complement strand
TTTTTTATATAATACTGGAACATCATTCATTTTGGAGATATGCTTACCCATGCCAGCGGAACTGCGAGTAAACAGTACTTCAGTACTTTGATCTAAAATATATATACACACATATATATATAAATATTGTTGAGTTATGTAATCATCAATCGCAATTATATTTTAGCGTGTTTAAGACAATGAAGAAAGTCATTTGTTGACTGAAAATTTTGTCACATTATTTTTAACAACTTTTATATATTTTATCGATATCGTTGCACAATCTTCTAGACTTATATAATTATTTTGTTTGTGCTTCATTGTCCTGTATCGACGATCCGATATCCATTAAGTTTTCTACTTCTTCTACTTCTACCGACTCGTGATCACAGTCATCAGATTGACTATTCTATCACTTTAGTTGATTGCGCCGCCGCGAGACCGATAGGTGCAAATTATTTACAAGTGCGCGGATAAAAAGACACATCAGCAACGGGAACGCGGCTCCTTCTGGTCCCTACCCCCACAATTTAGTTCACAACCCAGTCAAAACAAGATCCATACAGAGCCCCGGTTCCGTGGCTGATTAACTATCTACACACTGTGTCTGAGGAGAGTCTTGAAAGATTCAAGGCTCTCGGCAGACACAGCACAATCTGGCAAGATGTTCCACTCTCTGATCGTCCTTGGGTAGAATGACTCCTTTCTGGCAACTGTTCTGCATGATGGTATTTGCATTGCCATCTGGTTGTTGGTTCGTGATGGTCTTAACATTGGTAATAGTTTATCAGCTGCATCAATATCAACTTTGCTGTTATTGATTTTGTACAGCATTGCCATTCTGCTTGTTTTCCTACGTTCTTCCAATGTTGGCCATTCTAAATCATTTAGCATATCACTGACGGATGATGTGTTGTGATATCTGTTTGTCACATATCTTGCCGCTCTTCTTTGAACCATCTCTAGTCTGTGGATATCGTTTTGTTGGTAGGGATCCCAGACAGTAGAGGCATACTCGTGTGTCGGTCTGACAAGTGACATATATGCCTTTTCCTTGATGCTCTTATTTCCGATGTTGATGTTTCTCTTCAGGAATCCGATGGTTTTGTTGGCCTTTGTACATGTATTGCCGATATGTTCACCCCACTTTAGATCTGAAGTAATTGTCACGCCAAGGTACTTCGCTGATGAGACTCGTTCCAGGATATGTCCGTGAAGTGTGTAGTCACGTTGGATGCTTCTTCTTTTCTTGGATATAGTTAAAATGTTGCATTTCTCCGGATGGAATTTCATCAGCCACTTTGTTTCCCATTCAGCTAGGTTGTCCAGATCTTGTTGGGGGTTTGCAGCGTCTGCATTATTGGCTACAGTGAGGTAAACGATGGTATCGTCGGCAAATAGACGTACTGTTCCTTTAATTCCAGTAGGCATGTCGTTGATGTAAAATAAGAAGAGACTTGGCCCGAGTACTGATCCTTGGGGAACTCCGGACTCTACTGGGATGTCTGATGAGGTTTCTCCTTCCACAACTACTGACTGGCTTCTGTTCGTGAGAAAGCTTCTAATCCATGCATTTGTTTTGCCAGTGATCCCGTAGTGGTTGAGTTTGTGGAGGAGAAGGCTGTGGCTGACTTCTGTCGAATGCTTTGGAAAAATCCATTATGAGACAGTCAGTTTGTTTTCCTTCATCTAGGTTCTTTGTTATATCATCAACAAATTCTATAAGTTGTGTTTCTAGTTGGTAGTTTTCTCAGACTCTGTATATATATATACATACATTTAAGTTAATTTGCATGAATAGTTTCAGAGAAGATGATAAAAAGGATGGTTTTCTCGTACCGGGCTCAAATGTTAAACTATGTTCTGCACAGGAGGCCATGTTTTTTTTAATTAGATCGAAATGAAATGAGCAATTTTTGTTAAGGACCTCCTGTGCATCATTCCAGTAAAGTTTGGTTGAATTTGCTTCAGTGGTTTCAGAGGAGAATATGAAAATCTGATTTTTCCTTAGGATCCAATGTTAAACCATGGTGGCCATGTTTTTTATCGGATCAGAACAAAATGGTCAATCTTTGTTAAAGACTTTCCATATACCATTCCTGTAAAGTTTGGTTGAATTTGTTACTGCAGTTTCAGAGAAGAAGATGAAAATGTGATTTTCCCCATAGGGTCCAATGTTAAACCTAAGTTCTGTGCTGGTGGCCATGTTTATTGTCCGATTGGAAAGAAATAAGCAATCTTTGTTGAGGACCTTTAGTACATATGTACATCATTCCTGTAAAGTTTAGTTAAATTTGAGTTATGTAGTTTCAGAGAAGAAGATGAAAATGTGACTTTTCCATAGGGTCCAATGTTAAATTATGTTCCGTGCTGGCAGCCATGTTTTTTATCAGATTGGAACTAAATTAGCATTCTTTGTTAAGGGCGATAAGTGCATCATTCCTGTAAAGTTTGGTTGAATTTGCTTCAGCTGTTTCAGAGAAGAAGATTAAAATGTCATTTTTCCAATAGAGTCCCATGTTAAACCTAAGTTCCGTGCTGGCGGTCATGTTTTTCATTGGATCGGAATGAAATGACCAATATCTGTTTAGGACCTTCCATACATCATTCTTGTAAAGTTTGGTTGAGTTTGCTTCAGCTGTTTCAGAGGAGTAGATTAAAGGTTTTTTTTCCCAGCATCGGGTTCAATGTTAAAACTGTGGGGTCATACTAAAAAGCGCCCGGGAGCGCCCGGGGAGGTAAAAAGCGCCCGGGGAAAGTAAAAAACGCCCGGGGGAGTTTTTCATTTTTATATAAAGGATAATACCGATTAAAATGACAAAATATATGATGTGAATATACTGTGAAACGTAACATCGGTATACTTTGCTAAAAAATTCCTGCCAAATCGCGGATAACGTTCTCTAAATTTTTGTTTTTTGAGTTTGTACTTAAAAGAACCAACAAATATAAAAATATAAAAGACTGATCAAAAGATCCAGTTTAATATCAAAGAAAACAAAACGTGCGTCAGTATTCTTTTGTACTATTCTTAATGACTTGAGAACGTGGACCTCGACGAAGACACCTTCGAAAATGAAAATAAATAACGAGATACCCGGCACTGAAAAGAACTTTCTTTTCCAACTGTGATAATCCTTAAAGTGAGGGTATATTTTTGATATTCCCCAATCAAGCAATTTTACATGTAAAATTGTTACTATACTTGTGCTATGACAGATTAACACGCAGTTAACTTGCAGTAAATGTGCAAGTCAGGAAGGCACAAATGACTTTCTAAAATTGCAATTTTATGTGTAAGAAATGAAAAAAATAAACATTAAAACAAAAAAAAATCATAGCAAACTTCTAAAGTGACAGAAAGCTATAATCAAACACCATTACTATTGACAGATTTATATACATCTGGCGCTTTTTACCTCCCCGGGCGCTCTCGGGTGCTTTTTAGTATGACCGAAACTATGTTCCGTGCTGTCAGCCATGTTTTTTATTGGATAGGAAAGAAATTAGCAGTCTTTGTTAAGGACCTTTAGTACATCATTCCTGTAAAGTTTAGTTGAATTTGCTTTAGTGGTTTCAGAGAAGAAGATGAAAATGTGACTTTTCCATAGGGTCCAATGTTAAACTATGTTCTGTGCTGGCAGCCATGTTTTTTATCAGATTGAAACTAAATTAGCATTATAAGTGCATCATTCCTGTAAGGTTTGGTTGAATTTGCTTCAGCTGTTTCAGAGAAGAAGATTAAAATGTCATTTTTCCCATAGAGTCCAATGTTTAACCTAAGTTCCATGCTGGCGGTCATGTTTTTCATTGGATCGGAATGAAAAGAGCAATATCTGTTTAGGACCTTCCATACATCATTCTTGTAAAGTTTGGTTGAGTTTGCTTCAGCTGTTTCAGAGAAGTAGATTAAAGGTTTTTTCTCCCATAGGGTTCAATGTTAAAACCATGTTCTGTGCTGGCCTCATGTTTTTTATTGGATAGGAAAGAAATTAGCAGTCTTTGTTAAGGACTTTTAGTACATCATTCTTGTAAAGTTTGGTTGAATTTGCTTCAGCGGTTTCAGTTGAGAAGATGAAAATGTGATTTTCCCATAGGGTCCAATGTTAAAACTATGTTCCATGCTGACGACCATATTTTTTATCGGATCAGAACAAAATCAGCAATCTTTGTTATGGACTTTTCATACATCATTCCTGTAAAATTTGGTTGAATTTGCTTCAGTGGTTTCAGAGGAGAAGATGAAAATGTGAAAAGTTAATGGACCACGGACAAAGGAAGACGGACGCCAAGTGATGGGTCAGGTGAGGTAAAAAAACATTTTTTTTTTGCTGGGTACCACCTAAGGACTGTGGTCACCAAGTTTGATTCCAATTGGCCCAGTAGTTTTGGAGAAGAAGATCCCTTAATGTGTATTCCCATACAATCATATGCTTAAACTATGTTTCTCGCTGGCAGCCATCTTGGTTGAAGTTCAAACCTGATCTCCTAAGGAATATTGTGGCCAAGTCTGGTTCAGTTTTGCAAAACAGTTTCACAGAGGAAAATCTTTGAATGTGTTTTCCCCTTAGGGTCCAATGTTAAACAACGGCAGTAGAATACCGAAGGAACAAAGAAGGGAAATCCACAAAAATCGAATTCCAAAGACATGGCCAAAACGAGAACACAGAAAACAATGGCGCCAGACACAAAAAAATGACGTTAGACAGATACAAAGCACAATAAAGGGCTAGGCAAAGCGCAGCATGATACGACCGCAGCATGTCGACCACTGAAATTTCAACAAAAGTAGTTTAAAGTGAATGTGGACACAGTAAAGAGCTTGACACAATAATTAGATGAACACAAAAAGAAGCTAGACACAGTTATAAGCTAGAAACAAAATAGGGAAAAAACCCTTTTGATTACTTACTGATAAAAAACCGTAAGAGCTACGCAAAATATGTACTATCGACTAAAACTTTACATCCATAGAAATGCAAAGAAAAAATCCATCGAAATCTGATGAAAAATAAAGATATGACACATTTAGAAAAATTGCAATTTTAGCCCCTTTGACCCCTTGTAGCTCCGAAACAGTAAGAGCTACAAANCAAAGTTATGCTGTCCACAGACACGAAAATACCTAATTTTACCCCTTTTTGGCCCCTTTTTTGCCTCTTTTTCAAAAACGGGTTGGGCAGGGAACGCGAAATTATAACCCGGGCTTAAGCTTGTGCCAACAAACATCATATTAAAATTTGATAACAATCTGTTCACTAGAACTAAAGTTATGCTGTCCATAGACGCCGACGCCGACGCCAGCGCCATACCATAATACGACCACAAAATTTTTGCGGTCGTATAAAAATAGAAATCACAACATTCAAAACAAAGGCACTCACAGTGTGAACTCCAGTGAAACTGAGAGTGACATCAGGTGCTCTGGAAGGGTAAGCATGTCCTGCTCTGTAAACAGCACCCGTCACACTGTGAGTGAGTCGATCCAGGAAAATGTCAAAGTCGGTAGTCAAATCCAGGAAGACGTGAATCTAGCTGAAAATGTCCACTTTCATTTGAGAAACTGACACGTCATATCTTTCAATGATGTTATGGGGACGGCCATAGAATTTCTTGAGGGATGAAATTAACATAGGTTGAACAAATCCCTGACTAAGCAACTTTTGGGACAGTGTTTTTTCTCTGTTAAAAAAAATCACTGTACAAACTACACACTCGACAGTAACGAATAAACTGTGAAATGTACACTCCATAGGCTGGAGAGGTAGGTATATTGCTGCTAAGAAAGGGAAAGTTCACAATTGGGAAATTAAAATCATCGCGTTTGTCATATAGCTCAGATTTCAAACGTTCATCTTCGTCAATATACAATAAAATATCTAGGTATGAAGCTGAAGTAGGTGTTTCAGTAGTTTCTTTAATCTCAAGCTCAAAATTACGTTCCCCGCTTGAAGCCATCTTGGATATGGCCATGACCTGAAAAACAAATTTTTTGCAGGGGACCTCCTTAAGACTATTGTGCAAAACTTTGGTTCCATTTAGCGAAGGAGAAGATCTTTGAATGTCTTTCCCCATAGGATCAAATGTTAAAACTATGTTGCCTGCAAGTGGCCATCTTGGATATAGCAATGACCTGAAAAACAACTTTTTTGCAGGGAACTAAGAAAGGACTATTGTAGCAAAGTTTGGTTCCATTTGGCTGAGCAGTTTCAGATGAAAAGATCTTATAAAGTCTTTTCCCATAGGATCCAATGTTAAAACTATGTTCCCCACTGGCAGCCATCTTGGATATAGCGCTGACCTGAAATTCTTAATTGCTAATTTTTGGTTCCTCACTGCTGTGGCCAACAATCAGTCATGAATATATGATTTTAACTTGAACTATCACTAAAAGGATAGCAGCAGGATAGAAAGAGAAATAAGTTTTAAAACATTTATTTTTTTTCTCTTTTCAGACAAAACAACAATTTTTATACAAAATAATTTACAATCACAAGATAAAAATACAATTGCACTTTCACATACATAATTCATAACAAAATGTGTGATTTCAAATGACATTTCAAATGTATAACCGTCATAAATGATAAATATACTACATGTATGTATAATGCTCCCCAAACATAACAGAATCAAACAATTCATAGTATTGGATATTATAATTCATATAAATTAATTGTTTTGTATTTGATAACTTGATAGGAAGTACCACCTTCATACCACCCAACCTTCAAGTACATAATCCAGCAAGGATTTCTGAAAATAAATTTTTATGTGTTTATATTGCAAACAAAGTGTATAAATGGGCATGTCTCTCAATTGTACAGTAACTTCGGTATTTAGTTATTTGTACCAAATGAATTCATGGATGCATCCAAGTGCATGGCAATTTTAACTTTTTTGTGTTTTTGGATTTTTCTTATAAATTCTTGGTAATAAACCCACAACAAATATTCCAAGCCCTGCAACTCCAATTTTTCATTATTTAAAACACATTTTCGCTTTCCATAAACAGAAAAGGCAAAGGGAAATAATCATAAAACTTAAGAAAATTTAATTATTTAATGATGTTAATTTTCCTTGAACACTTAATCTGTCATTTTCTTCCTATTGAAATGGATGTGCCTATGTTCATTGAATTCAAACATTAGTTTTTTTTTTGGTGTACCAAAGTTCAAGTATACATCTCTTCTTGAATATAATTCTATATGAATAATAACATCATTTAGTGTAATATAATGTATAAGTAGTTATTTTGTGGGTGCTTAATTTTAGCTTTATTTGCAGGTATTCTGATGTCGCAAAAACTGCAGAAGGAGAAGGATAGTTTATATGAGACTTTACACAGTAAATTATTAGGATTCCAAAATATTTCAAAAATGAAATAAATTAAGAGGAAATCACAAAATTTTCAACCTGTGAAAATAATCACTTATACGGCAAGACATAATGCCTATAGTTAAATGTAGTATACATCACGCTCTCATCACACTCAGGAAGAAATATCAACCTTAAACCACAATGGCAGGAAATATAATATTCTCTCTCAATGGATTACACAGTTAAAAATGCAAAATATTGAAATAAAATATCACTTTTTGACAATGTAGTTTTTTATGAACCATGAGAGTAAAGGAATTATGGAAACCTGCCAACATACAAAAACATTTGACTCATACCCTCTACAACATCTCCAGACTTATTCATATAGTAAATCATACGGCATGTCTTACTTTGGAGTAAACTTAACAATGTAACAAAAATATTTTGATGAAATGCCACCAACATGGTGATAAATGGGCAAAGTGTAGTTTCAAAAACAACCGTTATATTATTAGAAAAATGTTTTATATTCCAACTTAAAATGTAAAAAATCATGTTCTTAGGAAATAAATATTTAACAGTGACTTCCCTCTTAGAGTTATTCCAATAAAATGGATTTGGGTGGATAGGAAGAGAATTATATCTACTTAATCCTTTTTCAAAAAAATTTACATATATTTAAGCACAGCATCAATAATGTCCCAATGTCTATATATTTCTCTACATCCTCTCATCCATCTCAATAGAATAGCCATTGGAGTTTATTTGGAACTAGTTTCTTCATTCATAAATGTACATGGTTGAACTTTGATGGCTAGAACTGCACTTGCTCAAACACCAGGAATATCTCAAACTTTTGTTTGTGGTCCCCTTGTTTAAGTTCAAACCTGGCTAGCTCTGACATCCCTCGAGTTCAAACCATTTTCATCGGTCCTTCGGGTATTCAAAGTTCTACTGTATCATTATAATAACTATTTAATACAAAATTAAAAATTTAATAAAACAAAAAACAGAATAACCTGTAAAAACAAAATGTAAACTTCTTTGTCTCAAATGTAGACCTTTTTGTCTCAAATGTAGACATTATTGTCTAAAAAATATACAACTTTCCGTTCTATTTCAACCTCTTTTGTCTGGAATGCCCACATTGTGTTGGTCTGTAAAATCACCCTAAATAAGGGCACATTTTCTGATTGTTTACTTTTAAGGTGACTTGTCATTGACTATCTTAGTCAGGAAATAAACCACTTTATCTGCCTATTACTGAATTTCTATGCTTTAAAATTTTAACTCAAAGGAAGTAAATCGAGATCATGTGACATCAGTTCAGTCGTCAGATTTACAGACAATACCCTTATAAATTAGCACCTTGGTGTATTAAATCTATTGAAAAACATGTATAAAACAAAACAAACACGTACATAAAAGGTCATACTATTTAAACAAAGTTCACCAAAGATTAAGTTTTGATAAAGTACAGGTCAAGAGGTAATAATCTTTACATTTTGGGTAGTTTTCGTCAGAAATTCCAGAGTTTGTCAGGTCTATAGTCGATTCACTTTGCATTAGTGTGTGAAACATGAGTCAAATTTTCATACTTATATGTATATGGCTGGTGAACCCCAATTTTTATTTCAATTTTAAAAACAAAATTCAAATCATGAGAGTATCAAACAATCCTATCTGACAGGTTTTAGACCCCTGTATCACCTTAATTAGCAAATGGGCTATTTTACACTTCTGTAAAGTTAAATACAATACTCTTGTGGTTTCTATTACAACTGAGATCAATCAAAAGAAGAGTAACAAATACATCTGCTTCTAGTGCTGTATATTCTTCAAGTTTTATGGAATTTGGTTTGAAAATTCTCAGTGTATTGACAACATTTTTGTAGGAGGAAAGACTGAAAAAAAAAAATTAGCCATCAAGACTGCACATTTAAGTATAGTAAACTTTACCTAATGCAGAGAAAATTACCAAATTTATGTATTATAGCCAAATATGAGAAATGAATTAAGACACAATGGCTCTAATAAATATTTTGTTCAAAACCACAGCCATAATGAATATAAGTAATTAATGTTGACATAAATATGGCACTCAGTCACAGTGATCTAATTTTATATTACATACAGTATAGCAAACAGGAAGCCAGATGTAAGTCCATTAACTTGAGCATACAAGTAAGAGTGATCCAGTATAATCAAAACCGGATAACACAACTTAGAAGCCCTATGACATAAAATAATTTTTTCCCATACCAATTCTAATGCATCAGACATCTTTTTTGATAAAATAATGACACTTCAATAGGCTTTTAACTCAGTGATATTTAGATATTAAATAAACATTATCTACATAGGCATGATAAATTGTAATCAGAACTCATAAAAGGCACAAACCATTACCAATAACAGACATATATATTTTTTACATTACCTTTTTTTGCTATTACATGTGTTTTAGCCTCTTATGTACATAACAGCTAATTTACTTCACGATTTTGAAAAAGAGGTAATTTTATACCAATGCTTCCAAAAAAATTATGTTCGAAGCAATGTTGTCTTACATTGTCATTTTCTTTCTTTATTTCTGACTTCAGCTTCAGCAAATATACAGAGGTAATGACTTTCTTTCATATCATACAATTTTTTGAACAATATTGAAAAGCACTGTACAGTTTATGAAAATGTTTGTTATATAATTAACTTTAACAATATCATGTTGTTTCTGATGACCTATTACTTCCAAATTGGGTAGTTTCTAAGGACCTTTTACCACCATGTGGTTTTCTATGACCTTTTAGCAAATTACTACAGTGGAACTCCCGAAAACCGACCCCTCTAAAAAATGGATCCTTCTATAAACTGAACGATATGTTTAGGTCCGGAATTTTTACCTATATAAATAAGTTAAAATTTCCTCTGAAAACCGGCCGTTCCGAATTCAGAATTCCGGCCATATAGATCGGTCCCGAACATATATTTTCGTCTAAAATTCACTTCTGAAAACCGGACTCTTTTTTTTCCCCGAGGACAATACAATCAACCAAATTATGTAACATGTCACATATCTCTGGCCATCTTCAACGATAAATAATCGTATTTGAACAGATTACCGATATCATTGATTGAAATTTACAATAATGCAGGAAAATATACTGAAATTGGTAACTCATAACCAAAACTGAGCTTACAGATCATATTTTACACTTCTGGTATTAATGTTCTGATTAAAAAGACCGGATTTCAAAGCCTCCGAAAACCGGAACCTCTTAAAACCGGCCGATTTCTGTGGTCCCGAAAGAGGCCGGTTTTCAGAGGTTCCACTGTAGTATGTAATTTCTGATGACCTTTGAACACCAAACTGTGTGGTTTCTGATGACCTTTTTCCAAATTATGTGATTTCCCATAAACCTTTACCACCATACTGTGTGGTTTGACATTTTGCCACCATACTGTATGCCACCAAATTGTGTAGTTTTTGATGAACTTTTTCCATTACATTGAGCGATTTCTGATGACATTTTACCACAATATTGTTTTTTCTGAAGATCTTTTCCACCACATTGTGGTTTCTAATGACCTTTTACCAATATACTGTGTATGGTTTCTGATGACCTTTTCATCATCCTATTGTATGAATTCTGATTACTTTACACCATATTGCATGGTTTCGAATGTTTGGAACCATATTGTGTGGTTTCTGTGGAGCTTTTATCACATTAAGTAATTTCTTATGACCTTTTACCACATGATGCAAATTCTGATGGCCTGTTACCCCATTGTAAGGTGTCAGATGAGCTTTTTCCAAATTGAGTGGTTTCTGATTACCTTTTGCCACTTAAAATTTATAATGATATTTTACCTCATTAACTTTTTGACCACTCATAACAGGGTTGAAGTTAAGCACTGTCCCATTTGCCTGCAGCATGTAAAATCTATGCAGGGCAAGTTAAATTTGATGCTGACTTGTCCATTTGTCCAGTTGAAATTTTATTATTCTTATTATAAATGTGGACATGGTGGAAGGGCAAGTTGATTTAGGAAAGGGCAAGTAACATTTATTGGTGACTTGTCCGATGGGCAAGTTGAAAATTTAGTTCTAAATCAAGCCCTGTATAATACAGGGCATCTCTTACTTTCCTTAAAAGATGTCAACATAAAACTCAGATCTTAAATATTTCTCCTCTTATAAATAAAGGGCTACACCAAGCACAGCATGATACAACCGCAGCATGTCGACCACTGAAATTTGAACAAGTGTATTTGCTGGACACAACAAGGACCTTGACACATAAATTAACTGGACACAAACTAGTGAAAATAAAAATTGGCTTTTTTAATCCCTTATTACTAGGATATTGGAAGAGCTAAGAAATCCTGTGGACTACCATCAAGAGAAATCCAAAGAAAAAACTCTGGTTGAAATCCAATGAAAAATACAGATTTCACATATTTCGAAATATTGCAATTTGACCCCCTTGACCCATTATAGCTTTGAAATCAAAGAGCTATGCAAAATATACTGCCATATTACTGAAAGCTTACCATGAGAATAATCCAAAGATAAAAATACCATCAAAATCTAATGAAAAATAAAGATTTCACATATTCTAATAATTAAAATTTTGGCCCCCTTTGACCCCTTACAGCTCTGAAATGATAATAGCTACTCCAAATACGTTGACATAACTCTGAAAGCTTACAATGAGAGGAATCCAAAGAAAAAAATCCCATCAAAATCTGATGAAAAATAAAGATTTCACATATTTCTAATGATTGCAATTTCGGCCCTTTTGACCCCAAATAGCTCAGAAACTGTAAGAGCTACGCCAAATCTGTTGACATACTACTGAAAGCCTACAATGAGAGGAATCTAAAGAAAAAAATCCCAATGAAATCAGATGAAAAATAAAATATGAGGTAATCCACATGTTTGCAATTTTTGCCCCAGTTGGCACCTCATAGCTTGGAAAAGAAACAAGTTATCAAAAATCTGATGGTGCAGCACAATGTTAATTTTTCATAAGGAATCCATTGCAAAAAACTGCATCAAAAATGGACTAAAAATAAAAAATTAAAATTTTTGAAATTTGCCCCTTTTGGGTTCAATTTATCTCGTGAATGGTACATGCCACTTGAAATCCGTTAACATACTACTGATTGGAAATTTCCTCAGGAGGACACTGAAAAAACCCCATTAAAATCCAATAAATAATAAAGATTCTACAGTCAAATATAAGAAAACATCAAATTTAATCCTTTTTGGCCCCTTTTTCAAAGACGGGTGGGGCCACAATGACAAAAACTAAGCCAAGCCTTCCTTTTGTGCCAAGGAACATTGTCTTAAAATTTCATCAGGATTGATCAACTGGAACTAAAGTTATTGACCAAAAACAAGTGTCTACAGACAACGACGCCAACGACGACGACGGCACCATACCAATATACGACCGCAAAAATTTTTGCAGTCGTATAAAAAGAGTTTCCCATATTAACATTTTACTTTTGAACTTGCAGGACCACAGTTTGATTTTTGGAATATTTCATTTACAGTAGATTTTGACTAATAGAAATCTTGGATACTTTCTAAGGCATTTCACCGCATCTATCTTGTATGTTCCAAAAATAAATAATTCTAATTATAAATGTAGTAAATGAATAAAAAGATGTATCTTATCTTTCTCTTTAATTAGGCTTTGAAACCAGCTCAAAGTCAGTTAACAAAAGAACTATAAGGAAATATTGGTTGGATTTTAAATGAAATAACAAGCAGATTTTTCTAATTTTTCAATACTTAAAACAGATGCATTTAGTTATGTGATGCCAAGAAAAGAATATTCCAGCCTGAAAATCAAGTCAACTTGCATTTTACAATATACACATTCCAACGAGCGGCGTATTAGTGTCAACAACCGAAAATGTAATAGCCTGTTCATAAAATTTTTACAAGGTATACAAAATATTTGTTAGCTTCTATTGACTGGACTGCCAGTGCTTTTCAGGATATTCTAATACACAATATTACTGTTCAAAGCAAAATTGAACATAAACAATATTCAGTCTACAGGATCAAAGATATCACACAAGTCCTCGATATCCGGAGATTCTCGCATTGATTGTTCTGACGGCATGTTTTCTTCATTATTTAATGGCTGCATGAATAAATTGTCAAAGAAAGAACCATCTTGTAAATTCTTTGCTCCATTTTGACAACTTGAACACTTCATCTCATCACCTGTCGAATTGTCTGTACATGTACATTTTTCCTTCTGATCACTAGAGCTGATATGTTCTAACAAAGAGGACAACTGCTCTGTTACAACTAATGACTGCTTCATTTCATTTAGTCTATTCAAGTCTTCCAACAATATATCACTTTGTTTATTTTGTTTTAGAGTATATTCATTCTGAATTTTTTCATTCAAGTCTACATCATTCATCCAAAAACCTCTTTTGGAATGTTTAAATTTTGTTGGATTTTTTACGAAGAAAATGTCGAAATTGTTTTCTTCACTTTCTTCTGGCTGATTCTTGGTCTGATCAGTTTCAGATTCCGAATCTTTATTTCCTTCGGACAACTTTGACGACTGAGTATCAGATTCCTTCATTGAACTGCCTTTTTCGTCAGTACTTCGAGCATCACTTGGAGTGAGATCACTTGACTTTGAACAAGTTGATTCAGCATCTATAAGACTATCATTAAAAGACGACTTTTCTGAATCACTCTTTTTCTCCTGATCATCTACAGATGCAGGGGAATCTTGATTACAGTCTGCTATACTTTCTAATTTGTTTGAACTACTTGATTCTGATGACACATTGTCACAAATGTTGGATTCAATAACCTCAGGAAATTCTGATTTTGCCTCTAGCTCACAACTGATTTCTCTTGAATCACTCGAACTGTCATCTTTGAAAATGTCTGGTTCAATCATAAAGAGATAATCTGCTTCCTCATCCTATAAAAAATAATAAATTAAAAAAAAAGGTAAATCGTAGATTGCAATCCCCTGCTCAACTTTTTTGAACCCATACTTATGTTTGGTTTTGAAAATGTAAAGTAATAGTTTATATAAATTTCCATTGCTTTATTCCCTTTTTTACTTTTTTGGGGCCATTTAGGGCTTACTACATGGTGTGAGGTTCCTCACTGTGTTGGAGACTGTCGTTTTAACCTGGAGATAGGATATTGTCTCCTTGACATTTACCCCATTTCCTTTCTTTTTCATATTCCTTTAAAATCAAAGATTTTTGCAGTCTTATTATCCATTAAAAGGTTTTAAAAACCTTTTATTATCCATTAAAAGGTTTTGAAAACAATTCCAATTATTATATTAGGGACGAAATGCACTTATAAGGTACATGAAAGGACGGACAGACAGACAGACTCATTAAAAGAGTGATTCATATATACTGTATTATCATTTATCTATGTTGGGATAAAGGGAAACGGGGAATGTGTCAAAGAGACAACAACCCAAAGGGGAGTAATAACAACTCAAAGCCACCATAAGATCTTCAATGTACGGTGAGGAAACCCCACACCCAACCATGCAAAAAGAAGGTTGACATTTGGCAACATTATATGCACAATTAAATGTCTCTTCAACAATCCTGTGAAGATTTGTAGCAGTTGGATCAAAGATGTAAACTAAGTGTCCCAAAAAACTGAATTTGACTAAATTTAAGTCAAAAAGGGGCCCCACGTTCTATTATAAACTTTACAATATGCACAACTACCCACTGTGTTCAACAATTACGTGGATTTTTGTTGCTATGTATTACCAAATCAAATCAAAAATCAAATATTTTATTAAACCAATCATGGACCCACAGGGGGCAATGACACAAAACACAGGTGATTAAAAACATACATACAAACATACATTGTAGCTTGAACAAAACAGGGCTTTTTCTGCCTAATTTTGGGAAAAGCCACCTTTTCTGAAATTGGGAAGATTTATCGACATTTTTTCGCATTTATGGAAAATAATACGGTTTCAGTAAATTTATATGTTTCTGGCAGAGAAAAGAAAAAAACTGCTACATATTTTGCATGATTCTATTTTTTCCATTCTTTGTTGTCTCTAAAATTGTTCCTATTTCATTTCCTTCATTGGTTAGATCATGGTTTCCTTAAGTGCACATCCTCTTAATATTGTCAAAGGGGACTTGAAGCAGATGATCATAGGCACTTGCTTCATGAAGTAGATTATGTAGAGAGGGGGTATGGATTTTCATGACACAAGTGCCTGTGAAGATAACTCCTGAGGAATGTACATATCAAATTCATAACTGAAAACCCCCTTTCCATGGTAGAAGTTGATACTGTTACTATTTGTTGTACATCTTGAAGCTCCGTAGAAACTCAACTTTGATTGCCTTTTCACTTTCAGACTCTGTTGGATACGATAATGTAACCTTCAGTCCACTACGAGTCTACGTTGTATCGTATCTAAGACCCTGTTTGTTCAGTGCTATAGGGTTCAGACTTACTGCCAATAACTTTATTATTAGTACCATCCGATGGTATCATCGATTTGTTTTATCAAAAATAAAGTTTTCTGCACCTGTTTGCATCTGCTATCAATATTCTTTGACATACTTTATTCACTTTCTGTTTACTTTCTACCTGCAAAACCTGATTCAGGAGCACCTCAATCTGGAAATGGAAACATGCAAGACAACCTCAGTTTCCCTTTTACGGATGTACGAACTGAATTCCATGTTGATATTTGTATAAGTTTTCCCGGATTTCTACAATAAACCACCGATTTAAAGTTGATTTCAACAGAGATATTGCCGAAAGGACAGTGAAATAACATCCCGGATTCGGGAGTGATCTGTCTTACATATTGTATCTTTTTGGTCTGACTCAGAGAAATGCTTGATGAAAAGGACCAGACAGAGGGCATAAAATCAATGTCACATAGTCTCAAAACACCGTGAACTGTACCAGAATAACAATTTACAAAACCGGCCTCTGATTGGGAAAATTTACACTGAAAATGGGAAAATAAACACTTTTTTACCATTGGAAATGGGGCCGTTAATCGGCCCCCTACGATAGCCAGAAAAAGCACTGTCAAAATCAAACAGATTGAATAAAAAACTTTATATGCATTCCACAATTAGCTATGTTATATTTTCCATCATTTATGAAAGAAAAAAAAAAATGTACATGTATGTTGACCTTGTCCAGCAGTGGAACCCGGGTGACTCAAGACAGCCTTTCTTGGATTATATGTATACACCGAGACTTAAAGTATTACCTTTTGGTAAACTCAACAGAAAACAAGAGCTGTCGCCAAATGGCAACCAGTAATACCACCACTCACTGAATCCTGAATCAATATGGCTAGTGCAAATTTAAATAAGTGTGGACACAATACAAGTATAGACACAATGACATAATCCTCAAGAATAAACAGAATGTAGTAACCATGCAACGAATCATATAGAGGCAGAATACCAATTTTGAAATCAATCCCTCGAATAGAAGCTGAAAAAACTGCGACAAAAAAATGTCTCGCTATATTTTGTAACTTAGTCCACATTTCATAAAACAAGAAGTACAATCCAACAGCACTCAAAATAGGACGCTCCTTACAACCAATCATGTAGAGGCTGTATACCAATTTTGAAATCAATCTCTATTATAGAAGCTGATAAAACTGTGACGAAAAATTGATGTTTCACTACATTTAGTAACTAAGTCAACATTTCGTTAAACGGGAAGCACACATCTGACTTGACTCAAAATAGGATGTTCCTTACAACCCATTATAATGAGGCTGCATACCAATTTTTAAACAATCCTTCTTATAGAAGTTGAAAAAACTGTGACTAAAAAATTGATGTTTCGCTACATTTCGTAACTAAGTCCACATTTCATTAAACAGGAAGTGCACATCTGACTTGACTAAAAATAGGATGTTCCTTACAACTATTCATGTTGAGGCTGCATACCAAATTTGAAACCAATCCCTCTTATAGCAGCTGAGAAAACTGTGACAAAAAATTCATGTTTCATTACATTTCGTAACTAAGTCAACATTTCATTAAACAGGAAGTGCACATCGGACAAGACTCAAAATAGGATGTTCCTTACAACTAATAATAATGAGGCTGCATAACAAATTTGAAATCAATCCCTTTTATAGCAGCTGAGAAAACAACAAAAAATTCATGTTTCACTACATTTCGTAACTAAGTCCACATTTCGTTAAACAGGAAGTACACATCTGAAAAAACTCAAAATAGGACGTTCCTCACACAGAGGCTACATACCAATTTTCAAATCAATCCCTCCACTAATTGCTGAGAAAATTGTGACAGAAATATATTTTGGGGCGAACAGACAGACAAATGGATGGGCGGACAGACAAGGTGAATGCAGTATACCCCACTCTCTAACGAGTGGGGTATAATATCAATACTTCCTTGGAGTTAGTGGTCTACCTGTATTGGGTTTTATGTGTATGTCTATAATACAATAGGCAAACAAGATAGAGAAAGGGGAGGTTTGGGTACCCATAGATCGGTTTAACCCTACCGCTAGCTGTTCAGTACGAAGTCTGGCTTTCCCGAGTTCCTGTCTTTGTCTATGTTTGTCTTTTGTCATTTTGTTGTTTTTCTTGTGCAGATCCCTGGTGGACTGTGGCATGTGATTGTAATGTTCGGCCATTGTAAGTGTTTCTTGTTATCTTTTCTTCATTAATTCCTGTTCATAGTCTCAAAGAGATCTTGACAGCTTGTACGAACATGCCAAGACAAAACAAATTTAAACTTACTAAAGTTGGTGTGTCATCTGCCTTTTCAGCATCTTCTTTACATTGCTGCATCTGTGCCAGTAAAGTATCAGACTGTTTCATAATGTTGAGAGCGTCACGATCTTCTTTCATGACACGATTGAACTTTCGGCGAGGTACAGTGTACCTCATTTGTACAACTTCATTCCAAAGTACACCAAACAACCACGGTGGCTCTGCATGTCTCTGATTTACTCTCTGCATCTTGGGAGGAACATTCTTTTTCTTCTTTGTTAGATCAGTCTGTAATAGGATCAAATTCAAGGCATGAAACTTAACTTTTACAGAGAGGAAAATGGCCACAAATGCTATCTTCTATGAAAGAGTAAATAACCACAATAATAGATACAAGGTATTACTCAATCTTATTCAACGGATTGGGCTTGGTCTGATTTTCTCCGTCTTTTGGGTAGATTTAGAACTATAACTCCCGATATAACTGAACCATGACTAATCAGGTCAAATACTATGTGTAATATGACATTAATACTTTTGTTCTGCCCCGAGATACATTTAATATAAATCAGAACAACATATTCAAGACAGATTTTAATATCATGGTATGCAAGCACTTACTTTTTGAATGAAGTGAAAAGGTAAATTTCTTTTCAAACTGAAAATTGTGGAACCAACCATTGTGGAAAAGGTATTCTAACATGGCTCTTGTTTATCGCCAACCAGTATAATATTTGATAACCATATATTTCACACATTTGCAAGTGGTATCAGAACAAAAGTAAAAGGGATGCAAAACAACCATGTCTTCAATTTTGTTTGTCTTAAGTTTGTTAAGAAAATAAACTGTAAGAACATTTTTTTTAACTTAATAATGCCATTCAAACCCGTAAATGTGTATTGTTTTGCCTCTGACTTGGATTTTGAACTTGCATCTGTTTGAAAACGTCAGATTGAGCATTGTGACGTCATAGACACAGACAGCAAAGGCAACGGGAAGCTTGCCTTCTCTTAGGCCGGTATATGGTTATTGTCATTTAACCATGGGCTGGGCCTTTACATTGTAAATTTAACCCCTCGCCAACTCTCTGGGTTAAATTTGAATATAAAGGCCCAGCAGTTTTTTTTTTTTACTATAGCCTAAATATGGTTAACTTTAAACAGTGAAACATACCTCAGGATTGTTGCTGAGTTCTAATAAGTACATGTAAGATGAACTTGAGTTGTCTTGTGATGATGAATCGGAGATAGACATAGCTGTCTGTCCTTTGTTCCCAGCTAAGGTAAAGATGCCCTTTAAAAATACAAGTCAATAATATACAGCTGTATATAGAATTTGCTTAATATTAAGTATCTGTAAACACTAGTAATTCACGATTTCACATCAGAAGTTATCTTTCTAAAGGTTATGATGCAATATTTAAGAATTAAGGATGGTCAGTCCTCAAGTTGCTAATATCAAGGTTTTAAAATTAATAATTCTATTCATTAAAACAGGATCATACAAATGTATATCATTTTTTGCAAATATAATGACGTCGGTGAACCGAAATTTGAGATATAAGCACCTAAAGATTTTGGCTGGAAACTTAACTACTCTAGACTCTCCATGCAGTCTGCATTATGACAATAAACCAGAGCTTGAAAATGAGGTAGAGGAAAAAAGTCAACTGCCAGTCTGACATTATCTACCCAAGACCATGCTACATACAAAATTTTATTGACCTACCATTTATAGTTATTGAGAAATGGACTTCTTCAGAGAAACTTGACATGGCCACTTAACTGTGAAATTGGGTCAAGGACATGAGTCATATGTCCGATTGACATGAAATACCAAAAGACTAACATACACACTAAATATTAAGTTATCACTTATAGTTATATAGATATGGACTTAATCAGAGAATCTTAACATGATCACTGGACAGTGCAATTGAGGTCAAGGTCTCATGATTTTCTGTCCGTCAATTAGCACTTAATTAGTGCTGCTACCAGACAAAATATGATGTTCCTACATCAAAGGGTTTTCAAAATATCTTATATCTAGTAAAAGTGAATGCTGTCTCTGCTATCGCTGTTGGCTTACTTTGCATGCCTTTGTCTTGCTTTCTGTCCCTTTAGTAACAGGTGCGACAAAAATGGTGTGGGACGAACAGACAGAATAAAACAATATAACCCAATCTTCTTTGTGTTGGGATATAATAAAACATTACATTTAGTGGTTTACCTGTGAAGTTGAAGGCTTTATTTGTTCAGCTGAAGACCACACCATATCAGATACTGAGTATGACAACACGGTCATTGGCTGGTAGAATCCACTTACTGCTCCTGGGAAAATAGGTATGCCTGCATAATAGTAAAAATAATGAAGGTTTGAAAGTTTTTCAAATGCAGTATGATACAACTATAGCACATTAGTGCATCTAAACTTTAGTTGACACATAATAACTCTGACATAAAGTTTAGGACAAAGTAAAGGGAAACTGCAATAAATCAACAGGGCATTCAGTGATGATTTTGTTGACCACATACTTAGCAAACTTAGTCAACAAAAGTCCAAATTTGGGCTATTTATAGTGGAAATCAGCCTAAAACGAGAAAAATAATCTCCTATCAATGTTTAATATGATTGTCAAGTTTTGAATTCATGCAATATCCATGGGCTTTGTCCATTCAAAAAGGGTGAAATTTTTAGCATATACATAGTTTGCTATTTATGCATGTATATCCTAACACAACTGACATAAGCCCTCTGAAATTAAAAAAAATTAATCATCTTATCTTTTTATTCAAGTCATAAAGTATCAGCTTGCAAAAAAATAGATAACAAATTCTTTACAATTCTTTTTTTTTCTATGAAGCTGCCATTTTTTAAGACATTGAAATCTGTATGCAACAGTTGAAATAAATAATGTCAACTACATTTACATATATATATGCACATGCAAACAAGATATAAAATGAAGCTAAGGCCACATACCAGATTGAGAGTAAAATGGCCACTGAATAGTCTCAGGTCTACTACCAGACGTGGACATAGATGTGGGTACTGGTGCAGGGAAGGACATCTTGTTTGGTACCAGCCTTACAACCGGCATTCCTCCAGAATGGTATATTGAGGTTGTGGATAGTTGGTACAGATCTGATAATGCTATTTTGGGAGTTTCATTTCTTGGCTTACAGTCATCTTGACATGTTGTTATCGGGAATGGTGGATGTAGGAGACTAGTTTCTTCTGCCTTGAATGATTTGACTTTCAGTATTTCGTCTGTATCAGGAGAATGGACACGTTTAACACCATGTGAAGATTCCTGCATAACACTATGCTTGCTTGTGACGTTAAGTAAAACCAGATTCTTGTCTTGTTTTGCCTGTTGCAGATAAATCTTTTCTTGTCTTTTAGTATGCTGTAGAAGAGTCTCTTGAGTCAGAGATAGTAGAACATTATCAGGTGTGGGATCTACAGATTGTGCTTCTCTTGAGGTCTCCTCGCCTATCTCCTCTGTCTGGCAAGAAGGACTAGGTACCATATCCTCTTTTTCTGATACTAATACCTAGAAAACAGACAAATATGTTGATAAGTTGTTCATAGAGTCAAAATTCCCAAATATATGAAATGTTTACGTTATAACAAGATTCAATATATTGTGGCTCAAGGTTGCACTAAAATCAAAATGAAAGGTACAGAGAAAAACATGACGTACTGGTAACAGATAACATGCTTTTGATAAATAATAGACTCTTGCAAGCCTGTATTGTTGACCAATGGATAACTTTTGAAAGGTTGTCATAAAATCCATTGTGACCATTTTTGCTTCCAATTGCCAATGTCGCTCTAGGAGAAAATCTCTAAAAAATCACCTAATTAACAATAAGACTAAGTTTGGTTCTAATTTTCCCAGTAGTTTCAGAGATGGTCTGTACATGGGTTTTTGACAAGCTATACAATAGTATTTATTTAAAAATTGGATGCAATATTTTGTAGTTTTATTGGAGTGTAAAAGTGTGGACCGTAGTACATTTTGAATGAAGCGCGCTAGCGCTTCATGTGAAAAGTGTGCTACGGTCCACACTTTAACACGACAATAAAACTACTAAATATTGCATTCAAAACTTATAACTACATTACCTAAATAAAATGCAAATGTTCACTCAAGATTACTTAATGGAAATCATGGCCGGTGCACCATTTCTTTGTCTAAATTACTCCACCATCTTTGTTTTCTTTTGTTGTTGTCAAGGAGTAACTTGTTGATGTAGTTTTACTGACTGATAAAACACAGTGAGGGAAATGATCGGAAGTACTTGTAGCCATTCAAATACGATGATTTCCATACAAAGCAGAATGAATGTAATTTTATGTTTTATATTTTCCCCTGTTCCTTGATTAATTCTTGATATCATCAGTCTTCATGTTACAATTGTTTTATTGTTTTTTCTTTTAACCTTGGATTTGTTCTCTTCTATTACATTTAGGACAATTCTATCCTTATGTTTGAATTTCTGTAAATACATCCTTGCCTTTTAACACAGCTCATCATTACTATTTTATTGTTTTTGTGTCTATTGTGAACAAGTTTTGTTTAAATTTGGTCTTGTGATTTCAGAGTTCTTTAAATGGTAAGTCTATGGTGGACAGACAAATCAATGCCAAGTAATGGCAAAAGTTAACAGAACTGAATTATGGTTTACCTTCGTACTGCTACAAAAACTTGGTGGCTTTGGTAAGGGTATGTCAACTTCGAAATCGGGAACTTCATCTGAGTCTGTAATGTATACAAAGGGAAATTTAGTACAAGAGTTATTTTGTAAATGTATCATAAGTATCTCCTAGAAAATTAAAGTTCTTTTAAAATAAAATAGTAGCTTCTGAAAGACTTGAAGAGAATTTTTCAAAATTTCAAACACTATAATGTCACTGATTTTCTATCTTTCATTTCCATAAATTCTCAGATTTCAAGAATCTGTCTTCAAATGTTAAGAAAACTTATACAATATTTCACTACTACAATTATAGGAAAATTATGCTAGCTGTTGAGGCTCAAAATCCATGGATGACCACAAACTGTTTTGTTACATTTCTTCAAATACTTCAACCTTCAAAGCTTGCAAAGCAAAATACTTTATATTACTTTCACAGGTCCCCTTTTTGATTTCTCAGACTGTATTCATAAATGAAGACAATTAATTATAGAGTGACCAACCAAACTTGTTTTAAGGGAGGTGTGGAAATTTTTCAATATTTTGGAAGATGTTTTAAATGTTATCATCTTCATGCCATATTTAAAATGCTATAATTAAATAAACATGTAATATTGTCCCTCCAAGCTTATAATTAAGCAACAAACTTTGTTATTACGTAAGGAAGGCAAGAAGGCCGTTCCATCAACCATTCTTTACATCTGATACAAGGTTAAACAGAAATCATTTATAGGACTTCAGTGCAAAACAAAGTTTGGGAAATTTGAGAAATACAGTTGTGGGACAGGTTGAGAGATCAGGTCAAATGTCAGTACACTGACCCATGGGTATTGGAAGTGTTGGCAGCTCTAGACTTACAGACATCTATATACATGTACATGTTCTCATGGTGTCATGTTCATTTACTCCATATCCTTTTGTGAATTATTACATACCAATTGCATTGCTGTCGTCTGTGTAACTTCCACTTCTCTTATCTGATGCTGATGAGTAAGTCTTTGGTTGACTCAATAAAAACCTGAAATGTCAAAATGACACAGACTAACAAGGTATTTCCCTAAAAGTCAAAATTCAAGACCAACACCTTAACATGTGTATGTTCATAGTTATGTTTTTTGTTATTGAAATCCTTTGGAAATTTTTTTAAGTAGTTGCTATATCAATCAATCATTGTTTCAATTTTCATGACGTGGGATAATATATTTCATGCACATCTCCACATAGTGTCCTTTCTTTGCGTAAAATTCAATTAAAATCATTAATGTGGTTTCCAAGGAGTTGGCCTATAATGTTATCTTTGTCACATAAATCAATAAAAAGTCAAAGTAAAATTTAGCCCCTTTTGTGGTGTCGGACAATAATGCACATCTGCACATAGTGTCCTTCCAATGTAAACAACTTTGTAAAAATCCTTAAAGTGGTTTAAAAGAAGTTGCCATTACAAAAGTGAAGAAAGATGGGCAGAGCAACATCAGATAAACAGACATGACCATTTCTATGTACCCCTCAAACTCTGTTTGTAGGGATTTAACAATTTACAAAAGATCAATAAAAATTAAGAAATTCATCTCTGAAAATTGGACATACTGACAGATGAATGAATGGATGACTTAAAATAGAGTAAAAAGGAGTCAAGCATTCTACTCTGACTCACTCCTATTGAGTTGAGTGTATAAAATATTACCTCTTTATGTTGTTTGTGTAGTTCAGTTGTTCATACATTCCAGAGGAGTTCTCATCTAGAAGCTGACCACATCTTATATCTCCCCTGACAGCCTGTTAAAATATACATCAAGTATTATATCAAGACTGATTATACTTCAATTTCTGTAGTACCGTATAGCGGATAATTTTCGCGGGGTTTTAATTTTCGTGTATTTTCGCGGATGGACTTAAATCGCGAAAGTAAATTCCACGAATAATTGATGTATACTTAGGATGTATATAGGATCTTTGATTATCAGCGAAAATTTAAAATGCTAAATTTTTTGGCATACATTTTCCACTCAAAGCCACGAAATTTTTGACCCACGAAAATAACCCACTATAGGGTATTTCAGCTATATTTTGACAACAAATTATTTGTGCTGATAGAAGTTACTGTATTCAGAAATGACACACTGGACTTGAAATGACTAACCAACTGACTGAGGGAAAGTATATCAGCATCAGATGCAGTTTTATGGCAAAATCAGAAGACTTATAAATTCTGATGAACTTTCATCATTGGTAGACTAATAAATTCTAATGAACCATTAGTGGGCTTATAATTTCTGATGAAGTTTATCATTAGTAGACTGATGATTACTAAAAACTTCAGATGAACTTCACCATTATTGAACTTATAAATTCTGAGAAATATCCATCATTAGCAAAGTAATAAATTCTGATGGACTTCACCATTATATGTAATAGTGAGTTAATAAATTCTGATGAATTTTAATCGTTATTTGATTTAAACGTATTTTATTTGCTCAAAAAAATAAAGCAAAGTTAAGATACAAGTTAACCATTAGCAGACTAATATTTAAATTCTGATGGACTTCACCATTAGATGACTCAGAAATTCTGATGAACTTCACCTAAAGCGGATCACAATATTCTAATGAACTTGACCATTATCTGACAAATAAATTCTGAAGAAGTTCAGCATTAGCTGACTTATAAATTTTTGATAAACTTTTGAATTTAGGAATTGTTTTACTGGCATTCATTTCTAAATTTAATCTAATCAAATATGGTTAACAACTTCTTACATAAGAAAACTACAGGCTCAGAGACTGAGCCTGTATCCCTCACCTGACAAAATGCTTCTATGCCATGCATGACCAAAAGATTTATTTTACCAATTAGGTCTAATGTTAAGCTATGTTCTCCATTGGCACAAGTGTTTGTTTGGTTGATCCTATTGAAATGAGTAATCTTTGCAAAGGACCTTCAATACATCATTCCAATACAGTTTAGTTAAATTTGCTTGAATAGTTTCAGAGAAGATAATGAAAAGTATGGTTTTCACATACCACGCTACGATGTTCAACTATCTTCTGCACTGGAGGCCATGTTTTTTGTAAGATCAAAATAAAATGAGCAAATTTTGTAAAGTACCTTCTGCACATCATTCCTGTAAAGTTTGGTTGAATTTGCTTCAGCAGTTTCAGAGGAGAAGATTAAAATGTAACTTTTCTCATATGGTCTAATGTTAAACCTAAATTCCACAAAACTGGCAGCCATGATTTTTGTAGGATTGTAATAAAATTTACATTTTTTGTAAAGTACCTTCCATACATCATTCCTGTAAAGTTTGGTTGAATTTGCTTAAGTAGTTTCAGAGGAGAAGATGAAAATGTGATTTTCCCATAGGGTCCAATGTTAAACATTGTTCTGTGCTGGCGGCCATGGTTTTTGTTGGATCATAAGGAAATGAGCAATCTTTGTTAAGGACCTTGAGTACATCATTCCTGTAACGTTTGGTTGAATTTGCTTCAGCAGTTTCAGAGCAGAAGATGAGTATTCCCATAGGGTCCAATGTTATAGGTACTCCAACGGAGAATTTTGTAAGCAAATTTTGAATATTTGTTAATTTTCATTGCACAAATAGGTGTATGAAGACACACGTTATGTGTTCTATTTAAATTACAACCTATACTTTCTAAGTGCAAAGTTTCAAATAGATTCATTAATGCATGTCGGTGCACGGCAATTTTAACTTTTACGTGTTTTTACAATTTTCTCGAATTTTGGTTGTAATTAATCCTAAATAGTAGTCAAAGCGCTGTAACTCCAAAATAATTTTGAACCAGTTTTTCCTCCGCTCTTAAAGAACTAGTAAATGCAAAGAAAATAACATACCGGAAGTGGACTAATTGTAATTTTTTAATGATGTTAATTTATCCTTAATCTTAATTTTTTGGAAATCAAAAGTTTAATGTCTTATTACTGAAGCAGATAACTATCTGTTTGCACCGTTATATTCATTCAATTCGAACATTCAATTTTTTCGTTGAAGTACCTAAATGTTAAACTTAAGTTCTGCAAAACTGGCGGCCATGTTTTTTATCCAATCAGAAAGAAATGAGCAGTCTTTGTTAAGGACCTTTGGTACATCATTCATGTAAAGTTTGGTTGAATTTGCTTCAGTCCTTTCAGAGGAGAACATGAAAATGAGATTTTCCATAAGAGTCCAATGTTAAACCATGTTCCGTGCTGGCGGCCATAATTTTTGTCGGATCAGAACGAAATGAGCAATCATTATTTTAGGGACCTTTAGTACATCATTCCTGTAAAGTTTAGAGCAGAAGATGAAAATGTGATTTTTCCCATAGGGTCCAATGTTAATCAATGTTCTGTGCTGGCAGCCATGTTTTTTGTCAGATGGTAAGGAAATGAGCAATCTTTGTTAAGGACCTTGAGTACATCATTCCTGTAAAGTTTGATTGAATTTACTTCAGCAGTTTCAGAGAAGAAGGTGAAAATGTGATTTTTCCCATAGGGTCCAATGTTAAACCTAAGTTCCGTGCTGGCAGCCATGTTTTTTATCGAATCAGAAAGAAATGAGCAGTCTTTGTTCAGGACCTTTTCCTGTAAAGTTTGGTTGAATTTGCTTCAGTCCTTTCAGAGGAGAACATGAAAATGTGATTTTCCCATAGGGTCCAATGTTAAACCATGTTCTGTGCTGGCGGCCATGTTTTTTGTTGGGTCGGAACAAAATGAGCAGTCATTGTTGAGGACCTTAAGTACATCATTCCTATAAAGTTTGGTTGAATTTGCTTCAGTGGTTTCAGAGCAAAAGATGAAAATGTGTTTTTTCCCATAGGGTCCAAGGCTAAACATAAGTTCCGCGCTGGCGGCCATGTTTTTTGTCGGATCGGAAGGAAATGAGCAATCTTTGTACAGGACCTTCCATATATCATTCCTGTAAAGTTTGGTTGATTTGCTTCAGTAGTTTCAGAGAAGATGAAATGTGAAAAGTTTAACAGACGCCGGACGCTGGACGACGGACACCAAGTGATGGCAATAGCTCACACTGACCCTTTGGGTCAGGTGAGCTAAAAATAAAGGGCCAAGCACAGCGCAGCATAGTTTTGACCACTGAAATTTCAATGAGTGTAAATGAAAATGAGCTTTTACATATATTTCGGCTCATGGATTTCCAATAGTTTTGATTTTATCTGCACTGATGAGACATAAGTTGTCGAAATGCGCATATGCAGAACCTAAATTCACAGTAACCTCGGTATTTTGTTATTTGGACACAACTGACAAAGTAATTACCTGGACATAATAAGGAACTCAGCACAGTAATAAGCTGGACATAAACTAGGGAAATATTTTCAGTATTTGCTACGGCCCGAATACAATAAAAATATTGGCAAAAAGTATCTTAGGCCAGGCCTATTTTGGAAAGGAAATATACATCCACAAAAACCATAAGAATCATACATATTCTTTTATTAAGCAATAATTAATGAATTAATTAACCCACTGATTTCTTGAAAACTGTTTTTCATTTTTCCAAATTTGTTGTTCCAAATGATTTTGCTATTTTGCAATAATAATTCGTAAAGGTTCCGCGGAACCTGGTGTCTCGCCTGCTCACTCCGCTTTCATTATAATTTGGCCTATTATTAAGATGTTGTTACCAAAAATTCTAAGAAATAACTGGTCTCTGAGTGTATCAGGAAATTTACCAAAATTGGAACCAAAAATTTTTGAAATCTAACCATTGGCAATATAAGTTTTGACAAAAATTCATCCAAAAAGCATGGTTGCTAAAAAGAATTTCAAAAAATTGCTCGTCTTTGACTCAGTTTGAGAGTATCAGGAAATTTACCAAAATTAAAATAAAAATAAATGAAATCTAAACATTGAAAAATTTTGTTTATACTAAAATTCAATCAAAAAGCATTGCTGCCTACAAGAATTCCCAAAAATTGCTTGTCTTTGAAAGTTTCAGGAAATTTACCAAAATTGGAATAAAAAATTTTTGAAATATAACTTTTGAAAAAAATTGTTTTTACTAAAATTGATCCAAAAAGCATGGTTGCGAACAAGAATTCCCAAAAACTGCTGGTCTTTGAGAGTTGCAGGAAATTTACCGAAATTGGAACCATATTTTTTATTATTAAGTTTCAGAAATATGTCTGGTATGAAAAATTGCTAAAATATTTGATTGTATGCAAAAATTTCAAAAATTGTTGAGTCTTGGACATTTTCAGGAAATTTACCAAAGATGGAACCAGAATAAAATCCTGAAAGTTTATTGCTTATCTATAAACTACATGCAACAATTCTATGCCAAAATTAAATTTCCTAAGTTCTAATTTGTTTAAACTTTGTTGATATTATGGACCAAAGTGAAAATTTAGTCAAATTCATTGATGCGGAAAATATAGGTCAAGGTGACATAATTCTGGTATGGATGTAGGTTACTACTAAAGATGTAACAAATTACCAATCATCATATGTCCATGGCATGTAGGTGTTGAAATATAGTGGAAACAAAAAAAATTTATTTAAAAAAACTAAGTCCAACAAATGGCAAAATACGGAAAAATTGGAATTAGTTTTTTTTCAAAAATATACTTGGGATTCAATAATGAAGTTGTACTGAAAATTGCGTCAAAAATTCATTGCCATTGAACAAGATTTCAGAAAGTTATTGAAGTTCAAAAAAAGTTTAACATTTGGGTTAACCAAATGTTGACGACGACACCGACGACGACAGAATCTATGGTCGCTATGTCTCGCCTTCGATACATTCGTCACAGGCGAGACAAAAAGAATATTAAAAGAAGTTTTGTTTCTGATCATTCAAATATTGTCTCCAATAAAAGACCCCCCACAAGTGGACTTGTCCATTATTGTTGTCAATATTTTTTTTTTATCTGAAACAAGACTTCCATTATTCTATATGTCTTCTTTGTAACAAGGTAACAAATCCTTACCTGAACTTTCTTCCTGGATTCATCAGTTGTGTTCCCACTTTCATCTTTTTCTGCAATGTAAAAGCAGCATAAACTGTAAACCATAGATTTTAGTTGTGTGATTTTTTTTTGTTTTTTGTTTTCAAAAACAGAAATCCACTTAAGTCTCATAGACTGGGCCTTTACCACTCATTTGACATAATGATTTAGGCATTTGTACTTTCCAATTAGCTCAGTGAATACATAATGAGCCAGAAAAATAATATTCAAATCCAACCTACCCGGTATATCCATCCTACATTCATCAGACTAGACAAGATTTTGATGTGATTTATCAACCAAGATCCAGCCAAGACTTGCTGTAATCTGATTTGTGACTCACCTCAGGTCACATGTGGGATCCCATAATGCAATTTCTCTGTGGTCAGACCTGCCAGACACAATTTTCACAGGTCTATCACAGGAAAATTGTGACTAAGTTGGGCTCCAACTGCCTAAACAGATTCAGAGGAATCTCTGATTGTGTTTTCCCAATATTAAACTATGGTCTACTCTGACACCCATCTTGGATGAGAAGGCATCCTACCATAAACACAATTTTTAAAGGAGATCAATGCATGGAATGACTATTGTGACAAACTTTGGTAACAATTGATATCATGGTTCCAGAGGAGAAGATCTTTAAATGTGTTTTCCAATATTGTCTAAAGCTAAACAATGGTAACAGCTCATGGCCATCTTGGTTGAGGTGTGAATCTGTTGGATACGACTCTTAAAGAGGAGTACAAAAGAATTATTGTGACTAAGTTTGAAGCCAACTGACATACTGGTTTTCAAGATCTTTGAAAGTGTTCCCTTAGGGTCTAGTGTTAAACTGTTTTCCCAGTGACGGCCATCTTTGATGGGACTCGACATGGCCACCTTAGACAAGACTCTACTAGGACTCTACTCTTGTTAATCGTCAACCAGTATAATACTTGAAACCATGCCCAAATGGTATCGGAATATGAGTAAACGGGATCAAAAACAGCAATGTTTTTAATCTTGTTCATCTAAGTTTAGACACGTAAATGTGAATTGTTTTGCTTTTGATTTTAATTTTGAACTTGCATCTGTTTGAAAACGAAAGATTGTGCATAGTGACTACACAGACAGCAATAGAGGTGGGAAATCCGCCTTCACTTAGGTCGCTTCAGACTGGAAAAAAAATCTATTTTTTGTCATATTAGAATCAAAATAATTCATGGCAGGTATATGGTTATTGACATTTAACCATGGACTGGGCTTTTATATTCATAAATTTAACCCCTTGCTAACGCGCTGGATTAAATTCGAATACAAAGGCCCAGCCCATTGTTGAATTTTCAATAACCATATACCTGCCATAAATTGTTTCTTAAATAAACTTACCACCTGTCAAGTTACAGGTTTCAAAACATTTAGCTTGCAAAAGACACTGAATTAATCCATTACAAAATTTAGCAATTTTGTTTTCCATGTTCAAATTCCAGAAAGTGGTGCATAAAGAAATAACAATTCTACTTTTATTCACATGACATTCCATGTGACTGATTATCAATTTAAACTTTCACACTTAGGGTGATAATTTTTTTCTTTTAAGAAATACGCAATGAATTTCACTTAATTTACACATGTGAATTTTATGAATTTTATCATTTAATAGAAAACAAATTTTTGTATTAATAAGAAAAACAAATTGGTATTTACTAAAAAACATATTTTAATTTTTATGAGAAATTCTAATATAACTCTCTTCTTTGGCTTTGGAAACAATGCTATGTTCAAATTCCAACAATATTTTTTAACACATGCGTATATCTTTTACAAAAGGACATTTTCGCATTTTATTCACTCAATATTCCTGTGTAAATAGTTTTAAATAATGAATCACCCAAAAGCTGCATCAAATAATGACAATGAAAGAAATTTACAACAGGTACTGAATTAAAGACTCGGAACTGAAATTGACATAACCGTAACCTAGCAATGAATGTGTTGTTATGAAATCTTATCTATGTTGCACATCATGCTCTACAATTAAAATATAAAAAATTTAATTTTTAACGTTAATAAAATTATTTATATGAGTTTTATTCCTTTTCTTTTATTTATTTTTTTGGCTTTAAAGGGGAAGTTCAGTCAAAAATCAAAATTTGATATTCTGTTATTTACATGTCAAACATCGATGATACATCGACAAAAAAATTATATCTTTATCTATAAAGTCAAAAAACGAACTTAGAAATGTCAAGAAATTACTACTGGGGGTCCGCCATGTATACATAGGTGGCGACACAATCGATATCACAACATCTAATTACCGCTGTACATGTATACTGCGGAAAAGTGACACGTACAATTATTATAAAAATAACATTGTGTTACCACGCGGAATTTATAATTACACTTTCGAATTACAGTTTCGTTGTACTGGTCAGGTTTTCTGATTTTTCAAAAATCACCTACCTGTATGATAATTTAAAATCAACGAAATATTTTGCTTATTTTTTAGCATCTGAATAGGTGATCGTTTTATTATTTTCGTTCTCATATTAATAAGGACATAAAAATACTGAAAATAATCTCGTGATATTTGCTTTTAGTTTTTTTTTCTTTATTTTCATCATTTTTATAAAATTAATCTAGGATTCAAAGGAATTCTTCCCTAAACAAAAAAGAATAACTAAATCGTGCAAACAGAATAATATTTATAATATTGTATTTCTAAACCATCTCCGTTACCGTAATTTCCGAGAGATGTGAATATGTATATATATTTTTTAATTTGTGTGACTACCTGCATGAGGTGATTGTATATTGTAACAGTCGTAAAACATTCTGTCTGTGTATATTTCACTGTCGTCTCAATATACGCACGTGTC
>MJUU01007464.1:179390-197186 GCA_002080025.1 Modiolus philippinarum | reverse complement strand
AATACAAATCTTCAAGTGGTATACTACGACTGTGTAACATTTCATCAAAATCCAAGCAGCCGTCTGGGGATGGGTGCACTTACAAAGTACATTGAAGGACAGACAGACCAAGGGACTGACAGATGGATAAACAGGGTGATTCCTATATGCCCCACCATGCATGTTTGTTGGGATATAATAATTCTGAGTTTGTAAAATATTATAAGTTTACCTGGTGTAAGACTAACTGACACATCTTCTGGCTCATCTTCAATTATGTTGAGTGCAACAGATCTGGCTTCATCCACAACAGGCTGTAAAAGAAAAACTTTGTAATCTTAACAGTAATTTCATAAAACATACAAATGAAACTGATCAGCTGATCTGTATCACTGGTATACATACTGTGACATTAAATTTCATTGTTCATGGAATTTGACAGTAGATGTACCAAATAACAATTGGGGGATTTTTACACTTAAATATTCATAAATTAATGAAATTCTTTCTTGACATGAATTTTTGCCACATCATTGCCTTTTATTATGCAAAGGAGAATTGAAGATATGAGGGGAAGTAGTTTTTTGTCTGTCTATCAGTTTGTCTGCAAAAAACTTTAACATTGGATATACCTTTCAAATGATATTAAAGTGATATGGCTAACAAAGTTTGCATGTGTATTCCTTATAAAGAAAACCTTGCATTGGTACCAGAATATTTTATCTTTGGCATAAGAACTGCTGCATTTAAATTTTAAAATTTGGTATATCTTTTGAATGATATGATCTAGATCTATGGCCTTGATATTTTACAATCTTTGTTCCTTGGGGTAAACCTTTCAGGAGGTACCAGAATATTAAACCTCATGACCTTGACCTTGGCATGAGACTATCTGATAAAATTTCTCCTCAAATGTTACATTGTATATTTTGTTTTAACTATACCTCATTACTGATTTGATTTATCTCCCTTTGACCAACTTAATAATCTGATATTGTTGTATGCAATATTTCATTGTAATTGCATCATGATCTTTTTCCTAGATTTGAACAGTAGCGAAACTTTTTTATATACAGAAACAATAATCTTGTCTATGAGAAAATGTTTCTGGATATCTACAAAATGTGTATTGAAAAAAAAAATTAAAGTTTCATCATTTCATCTCTTGAACAGTTAGTGATAGCGATTTTGTATTTTACAGCTGTATTTATTGTGATTAAACTTTTCAGTTGACACAATTATTTATAAAAGGATATAATCAATTTCTTAGAAGCACTTAAATATATGCTAAATACCACTCAGTGGCACAAAGCATATCTTCTTTAAAAAGGCGATAAGAAGAGAGGGCTTAATATGGGTATTTTGGGCAATAGGACCTGTTACATAAACATCTATTTGTTAAAAAAAAATCATAATAATTTGTAAAGGTTCCGTGGAACCTAGTGTCTCGCCTGCTCACTCCACTGTCATTATAATTTGGCCTTTATATTAAGATGTGGTTGCTGAGTAGAATTCCACAAAAAAGGTCTTTGAGAGTTTCTGGAAATTTACTAAAACTGGAATCATATTTTTAAATTCATAGTTTTCAGAATTATGTCTTGTATGAAGAAATGGCAAAAATATTTGACTGTATGTAAAAATTTCAAAAATTGTTAGTATCGGACATTTTCAGGAAATTAACCAAAGTTGGAACCGGAATAACATTCTGAAAGCTTACTGTGCATCTATGAACAATATATAGATATATATTATATGTTATATGCAACAATCCTACATCAAAATTAAAGTCCTTATTCTCAATTTTGTTTAAACATAGTTGACATTATGGACCAAAACAGAAAATTTTGCCAAATTCACTGAAGTGGAAAATATAGTCCATGGTGATATAATTCTGTTATTGATGTTGGTTACTACTAAAGATGTAACCACTTACCAATAATCATCAGTCTATGACATGTAGGTGCTGAGATATGGTGCAAACAAAAAAATTTCATCTAAAAAATCTAAGTCCAACTAATGGAAAAATACATAAAAATTGGAATTATTTTTCTCAAAAAATAAGTTTGGGATACAATAATGAAGTTGTACTGAATATTGTGTCAAACTTTCATAGATATTCAATATAATTTGAGAAAGTTATTGAAGTTAAAAAAAAAGTTTAACATTTAGGTTACCCAAATGTTTACGATGCCGACGGAATCTAAGATCCATATGTCTCGCCTTCCCGACATTTGTAACAGACGAGACAAAGTAATAGAAGCAAAATATTTCTTTCCCCACGAGTACAAACTAATGTGTGGGTCAAAAGGGGATGTTACTGTTTTGTTGGTCTATAATTTTTTAGTCAAACAATTACATATGAAAAAGAAAGGAAAAGGGTAAATGTCAAGGAGACAACATTCCATATCCAGGTAAAAACGACCCAAAACAAAGCATCTAGGGTCACCGTACGGTCATGTACATTCCATTTGTTAAAATATGATATATCTATTAATACTAAATTTTGGTGTATATTATTACACTGTAGCATTTACACATCCCTTTTCACAACTGGAAAGGTTAGGAAAACAAGAGGCTCTAAAGAGCCTGTATCGCTCACCTGGACCATGGCCAATACATAACTTCAAATCAACTTATATGTTAAAGACTATATAAATAAACATTTATGTTATATGATCCAACTTTAATTTAACTATTTTCCCTATTGCATGCCATCTTGGATAAGGGATGGATCTGCAGGACACAATTTTAAAGAAAATTAAGTATTGTGCCAAAGTTTATTTCCAACTGGCCAAATGGTTATAAAGAAGAAGATCTTTGAATGTACTCCTATATTAAACTATGTTTCCAATTGGTAGCCAATCTGCATAAGGTGCAGACTTAAAGGACATCTGTTTTGAAGGGGACCATCTAAGATACATTGTGACTAGCCAAGTTGTTTCTGATAAAAAATTCTTTGTATGCTCTTTCCATACAGTCGAGTAATGAATTAAGTTCCCCGCAGATGGCCATTTGGATGACATTTAGGCATAAAAGTCACAATACATATATATATATAATAGTCAGCACCTCATAAGCATCATTAATGCCAAATTCTGTTCAAATCCATTCAGTGGTTTTCAAGGTTAATTCATCAACTGCACACTAAAGGTTTTATTTACTAATATTTTAAACATTAAGCAGTCTATGAAGCTGATAAATTACTTCAACATTCATGTCAGCAGAGGTCATAGTGATTAGACACTATAGTCCCTGTAATATACACAATATGTTTATATAGGAAAATCATTATGACATGAAATAAGGTAAAGATTAAGAAAGTATTTTTGCAAAAAATTGCAGAAATTTGCACAAAAACACTGTTTTTTCTCTTAATTATGGAAGAAATAATTTTTTAAATGAAGTGATAGTAGGGAATTTCTCTAAAGCTTAAAAGAGAAAAGTTAACCAAAGAAGATTTGAACACAGAATTTAAAGAGAAATAACCCATAACCATATGGCATTGGGGGAAAAAAAAAAATTGGTGAAAAAACGGCCAATAAATCATACACAGGCCTTTGCATTTTCTTCAAAATTTCAGAGTATGTAGATCTTGATATTTTAAATTTACACTTCACCTCTATCTGTTACAGTTTTTGAAATAAAAAATAAAAAATCTGCAAATTTTGAAAAATTTACGGAAAAAGGGCTATAACTCTCAGACAGGTTTTCCGATTTTCTTCAAAATTGCAGAGCAGATAGATCTCGGCATTCTGAACAATTTTCCTGCATGTCAGATTTTTTATATCTGCAACGGTTTTAAAGTTATTTGCCAAAAACAGCAATTTACCCCTATGTTCTATTTTTAGTAACAGCAGCCATGTTGTTTGGTTTTCAGACTCCTCGGATACAATTTTGAAAGTACATATCCTGGTGATGATCCAGGCCAAGTTTGGTTTAAATTGGCCCAGTAGTTTCAGAGGAGAAGATTTTTGAAAAAAGTTTATGACGGACGGACGACGGACGCCAAGTGATGGCAAAAGCTCACCCCGGCATAGCCAGGTGAGCTAATAATCTAGTTGGTTTGCAAAATATGTACATACAAGTTTTGCAATATATGTTCTGTCAAAAAAAAAGTCACTAAAACTTGTGAATAACTATTTTAAATACAAGGTGTATCATTCAGGATAACTGTATCTCTCTTTGTTATACGGTTTATTTTAACTTTTTGAGGAAATCACATATGGAAACTAGAGCTGTGTCAGAATGGCAACCAATTATGCCCCAGCTAACTGAACCCTGAATCAATATGGCAAGTGCAAATTTAAAAGTGTGTACAAAATACAGGTGTTGACATTGTACAAGTATGGCCCAATGATATCCCTCCCCTTTTTTTCCAACAAGTTCTGAGCCAAAAAATCATTTCTGTAGGTGCTTGCTTTCTCCGGTTTTCATAAAAACAACAGCCATTTTCAAAATTCTGAGAACCAAAATCATTTCTACAAATGCAAGACAACCTTTCTGTAAAGTTTCATCCAATGTGAGACACTTTGAATTTTCCTGCCTTTTTCCTGTTTCCATGGCAACAGCAGCCATTTTGAAATTTCCAAAAGATGTGTGTTTGTGCATTTACTTATTGTTAGATACAATTCTTTGTAGTAGTTGGAGTGTCTGAAAAACATTAAAAGTTGTGTTTTTTTATTTTTACAGACGGACGCACAAAGGAACTAACAGACAGACAGACAAGAAAAAAACAATATGCTCCCCGACTTTTAGTGGCGGGGGCCTAGATATTGATTCGTGAAACACGGGACTTTTATTGCAAATTGAAATTTAAGAGTATGGGTATGGGTACATAAATATTATAGTTTGCCCGATTATATTTCTTTTTTAAAAATTAGCAAAATAATCTCTTCTTAGATCTTGATTTCCCGTATATTAAATCAATTCTATAGATTATAGCCCTAATATTATGACCTTTGAACTAGAAATACTGTGAGCATAGCTTTAATTATTGATATCTTCCCCTCCTCACTAAGATACATGAATGGCAAATTAGAAGTTTTGGTATTGGAAATCCCCAAAATCCCTATGAATTTCAAAGTTTAGGTATGGGGAAAACCTAAAATTGGCCAGATCAAAATCTAAAATCATAGTTGCACTATGCTATCATGTGATTAAGATTCTCAAAAGTTTCATCAGTTTTTATTGAGTAGTTTAAGAAGGGTTGCAGATATAAAGGTGGGAAGAGCAGACACAACAAACACTATATTCTTTACACTCTATACTCTTAGAAAAATGGGGCATTTATGATCAAATGTTTGATAGTTGTTACTTTTTTTACCTGCAATAACAATTTTCTGATCAATCGAAGATTCTTGAGATATTGGTCCGATTCCTCCGCAATACATTCTTGACTTATTGGTGGAGAAAATATATCAATATTCTTAGGTCCTCTGAAAAGTAATGTTTACAAAGTTTAAAAAAAACATGTATTGGTATACATACAGTTTACACAAGATCATGGCAAAGGAATATGTAAACAATTTCTACACTACTTAATTAGGACTATTCCATTGAAATGTATGTAGGTGAGTAGGAAGGGACTTTCAAACTACCCATCAACTGACAACCTTTTTGTAGAAAACTTAATGTACAAATAGTGGCCATTCATTAGTATGACCCAGGACCAATGTCCAAAAATAAATCTTCCCTTCCTACCTTCCCATATCAATTTAAATGGATTAGCCCTTATTAAAGTCTGGGACAGGTCACTTTGTTTTATCTAATTACATGTGTATCTTAAATTCAAATAGAGATCAATCCTTTTTAGAATTACAATATCATTTGGATATTGACAGAAAATGTCTTTTATCTTTACACAGCCACAATAATACAACACTGAATCATTCAAGATGAACTACAACAGTATCTACTGTACAACAATAGCAAAGAGTAACAAGGATATAAGTTGAGTTGTGGTTAACTGTACCAGCATAATCTTTAAAACACAAGTCTTGTCAAACAAGAGGAACATGCCAACCAAAAATTGTCAAACTAGACTTAAAGTGTGATGTCACCAATTGATCTCTTAAGGTAGATAGACAGTAATACTTATTTCCATGAGATTTTGTTGTAAGTCGGCACAATTGAAGAACATATCCTTCTTACCCGAAATCTGTAATAAAACGTATGGGTCACCATGCTTACTTTTTCGAGAATTGTGATAAAAGTTTGTTCATTTTTAGCCATTTTTCACCTAAATTTACATAGAATGCATGGGGAAAATATGGAAAGACAATTTTTAGCTTAAAAGAAATTAACTTTTTATCCATGAGAATTTGATGTATTTTTGTGAAGAGATAGTTTACGATGTAATTTATGAGTTACAATAAAAAATATATATGTCACCATGCTTTTAACGGAGATATTTTACAAAGTTTCCGGATTAAACATTCTTTTCGGGAAAAGGGAGTTAATTTGCGGCAAAGTAAACGAAATATGACGTTTCACATCTGTCATTTTATTATGACATCACAAAGGGAAAGCCGTCAAATTACTGTTCTGGCCCGAAAATCCAACCTACCCTGAATCCGACTCTTTATTTTTGTAATGCGCGATTGAATTGCACAGCCCAACAGTGTCTATCTACCTTAATAGATTTCATTGGTTACTCCTTATTCTGATCCTGATCTCTCTCCTTGGAACCAAAATTGACATGACTAGAGTGTCCAATTCACTAAATGAAAACCAGTTTGTGAAAGCTTAGTATTAAGTGGCAGATATACAGCATTATTTTGGCGAGACTTTTATATTTCCTGGTCAGGAATAATAAATGGCAAAATGAATCTTATCACAATTACTTTCATGACAACAGAAACATTTTCTTCACAAACAGTCTCGTATTTTCAAATATTACACTACCTACACTATATTTTTTTCTATCTATTAAAAAATCTATTTCATGTGTATTTCTGATTACCTAAAAGATGGTGATGTGTTATTTTGTATTCAACAGTAAAATTTTGGCAATCAATATATTATCAATAAAATCAGACCAGAAAAAAGGTAATTATCAGATTCAAACTCGATAACTATCTTGTGCATGGCTTAAGTTTTGTTAGCCACGCCTAATTCATCATTATCTTGTAATGCCCCTCATTTCCTCTCTTCAAAGTGTGGCAATACTTTTGTTAGAGCATCAAAAAATATACTTTCACTAAAGATTTCAAATCAACTGATATAACACTCATTTTTATATGTTATCCCCCCATCTTGATGAATAATCGAGACATTTTGACATTATATTCAAGTAATAAAACCATGCTTACTTTGTAACACTGTGCTGTCCAATGATAAACTCTAATCTTTTGGACCATGGATTGATAAATCTTGACCACTCTGTTTTTACGTAAATCCAGTCTCCGTTATAGGTCCTAAATCTAATCTGAGGGCTACTGACAGTCACAGATTTAGATGTCACCACTACAATAACAAAACAAATACATTCAAAATACATGTATGATGTCACTATTGGACCCTACAGGGCTCCTGATTCTATCCCTGATGTGGAAATGAAAATAATCAGGAAGAAGATTTATATACTTCAAGTGTTCCAAAATAACTTTTAGAATTACATATTTTTGAGAAAACACTGCAAAATCTACTGATTTTTTGGACAGGTATTCATTTACTACTTAAGAAGAACAACTTACATGTGTGTGTATATTGAGAAAAAAATTAATATTCTACAGCTTTTTAATAAAGTTCTTTCTTGTATAAATTCCCTAAATCAAAGCTTATGTGAAACAGATCCTTAAATTTCAGTTTCATGAGCGAGTTCTCCAGATCTTAGCTTTTTGTGAGCAAGTTGCCCCCAAGTCCCAAGACTTTTAGCTATTGTGTGTAATTGTAAGAAATTCAAGCTTATGTCTACCATGATTAAAGCTCTTGTGCACAAGTTGTAAAAAATCAAAATTTTGTGTGTTAGTTCCCAGAATGCAGGCTTGTATCAGTTGCCTCTATTCAAGCTGAAGTTCCCTGTATTCATGTTTTGTTCAAGTTCCTCTAAGCCTTGCTTTTGTGTTTGAATTCCCTGAATTCAAACTTGAATTCCCTGAATTCAAACTTTTTATTGTACAAGTTTCCACTCTATTTAAGCTTTTGTGTATGTGTAAATTCACAGAATTTCATTTTCTTGTGTCTACAAATTAAATTTCATTAAATTCTAACTTTTTATGTTTCATGTTCCCTAAATTCACGCTTTAGCCAATTAATTCTTGTGTGTTTCAGTTTCCTTAATTTTTGGTTTCCCCATTAATTTCACTTATTTCAAGCATTGTATATAAAATCCATCAATGGTAGTTTTTGAATTTAATTTTACTTTTTTTACCTTAATGCATCAGTGTTTTTTTAAATCGTTATTCAATGATCATTCCTTGCAAGTTTTTTGTCAGTTAAATATATTAATTCCAATATAGATTCATAAACATTTTGCCAGTCTTACCAAAGAATTGTGCTTTCAAACTGACAGGACTGACAAAATTCAAATTCATAGATGGCTTGGTAGTTTTGTGTATACTTGTTCTGAATCTCTAGGTTTGTGCATAAAATCCATTAATAGTAGTATAGTGTTTCTTAGTCTCATTTTGTGATAACGAGAATTCTTGATAAAAATTCAATTTGATAACTTTTCTTGCAAAATAAGAAGTTTGAGTATTATGATCTTTGTTTGAAAGTCATATATTTTCCTAGAATATGCAACTTCCTGGTACTGTTTATGTATCCAACAGTTTCAAAATTGAGGGAGACTGATAAACCCTATTGTGTGCACTTTCACTTAATTCTAGCTTTGTGTATAATTAGTGCTGGTTAATTTGTCTGTACCTTCACTGAACTCTAGATTTGAGCATAAAATCCATTATTTTTTGTGTGCTTAATTTCCCTTGATGCTGGCTTTCATGTCTATACCTAAGGTTATATATTCTAATTCAAGCTTTCACTCAAACTTTATTTAATTTTTGAGTTCTTTTCAAGGAACTCAATATCAAGTTCCTGGTAGCATTTTTTTACACAAACTGGTTTAACAAAAATATCAAAATATTCTATAAAATTCCTGCAAGCTTCCAGAACTAGTAGGCTTTATAATTGGAATAAGCGTTTCTAGAATTTTGGCATTACATTCATAAATTTTTTTACCTTGTTTATAAATAGAATATAGCTGTTCAAAGTCCTCAGGATGGTAAAAGTCAAAGATGGACATCCCAACCATGTCTTGTGGTAAAAACCCCAACAACTGTATAGCACTGAAAATATAATTGTCAAAGTTAGTAAGAGAATGTATAAGTTTGTGCTTTCTTTTGTCCAGATTATATTTACAACCATGACAAATTATTTTATCAGAACATAATATACTAGTATATACTTGAACCTAGGACGGATTTCAATGTCCATTTATAACATAGGAGATAACTCAACTCTCATTCAAATGACTGATTGTTGTCTTCCCTATGATGTTCATATGTGTATGTTATTTAACTTGCTTTCAAATCCTTTTATTATTTTATTTTAATGTGAATGTTACTGCAAGGGACTTGTCAATAAAACTTTCACAAAACAAACCAACTACATGAAAGTAGAGTAAAACTCAAACTGCGATAGCTTGAACACCATGGATGTCTAATGGTTTTCTTGACCCTTGGTTAAAGTTTAAACATAGTTCAACCTCAATAGCTCTACCACCCCTCCATCTCTGACTTTTTTCTTTGGCCCCTTGGGTGTACAAGCCATCAAAGTTCAACTGTTCTCTTTTTGTTCAAATTTCCTTCTTATTAAGGATGGTCACTCCTCAGATTTTGGAAACTGTCTCTGACTTTCGGAATTCTCTTATTTTATCCATTATGATGCATTAGAAAATTTTGCACACTGAACCCCACTTTTCTTTTCAAAATATGATAGTATACATCTTCAATAGACTTCTGACAAAATTTGATGAAATTCTTGATATTCTTTCATTGCATTTCAAAGGTTGATTGCCTTAATGCAAAATGAATGAAAAGTCTAGAGAAGTTCGATTTCCCGCCAAAATTTCAGGTGTTTAAATCTCAAAAACAGCCACACTGACCTATCAATATTTTTTGCTTAAAATGATGTATGATCCATTTTCTGATAAATAAAAATAAGGATTTTAAATCCTTGATATAATAAACCTGAGGAGTGACCATCCTTAATTTTGGAAATACAGATTTCACATGTTCCCTTCACTGGGAACAGAAAATGATAACTTCACTTGCACTTTGACAAACTGATAGTCTTAGGATTTCTATGAAACATAATTTCATACAAACATGATACGGATTGAAACAGTGATGTACATTTTTTTCTTGCTTACATTCCATTAAGGGTCTACCCTACTTTACAATAAATTGAACATACTTGGGATGTACGTAAGTATAACTACAAAACAGACTGTGTCTTGTACTGAACACCTTCTTTTCACTTGCAATCTCTGTCCAATCTGAAAATAAAAAATTCAAATATTGAGAGGCATCAATTTTAAACAATCTTTTTAACATACACAATTCATAACTTTGACTAAATTATTCTATTATGGATTTATTAGAGTTGAAATAAAAAAAAAAATCAAAGCTCTATAAGAGCTGAAAGTGTTCATATGTGTTGAAGTTAAAGTGTCTCAGTGGTATTATTCCGCCATTTTTGTTTAATTAAAAAATACTTGTTCATTTAGGTTTATTTGCATTTGCTTATAGGACATATGAGAAGACTTTAAGGTATTTTTTTGTAATTATTAACAAGGACCCCATTGGATATAAGTCTTTTTTGACCTTATTGGTTATCCTATGCGTTCAATATTACAATATATATACTTTGCTTAACATAGTTTTATATATTGTTTTATGAGTATATGATATGACTGTATGCACTTGCCTGAATAAATATTATTATTATCATATTGATATCACTATAAAGTAATTAACATTTTGCAATTTATCTCTTTTATCATTTTAACGTTACTGGTGACCCCTAATTTTTATTTTTTATATGTAAACTATATAATGATCTCAAAACAGATAAAAAGTATGAACGAACTATATATAAGATTATTAAAGCTATCTTTTCATATAAACATTTTTCCCATAATTTCTTTGTAAAATACTTCAATTTTTAATTTCATTTTTTTTGCGTTTAAATGCACAGTGACCCCAAAATTTTATTATATATCTTTAACAATAATAACAAGATGTGTTTGTGAAATACTATGCCCCCCGTAGCAACCATGTCTACCATACAAAATAAATGCTAAAATTGCAATCACTAGAAATTAAGGTTAAGTAGACATTTGTACTACGGTAAGCTCCATTAGATTATTCACATATGGAATATCAAGCCTCATGCAATTGCAATTAACGAGCTAAAAGCAAAATCTAGATTTTGACCTTCTGACCTCTGTGACCTTGACCTTTGACCTGACCTTAAAGGGAAAATTCGCAAAAAAATTTGATATTATTTTCCATTTGTATAAATGAACCAGTATACATCTATATTAATGTTTTATTCCAAAGGATAAGTGCATGAGATCGATATTTCGATGAGATTGACTTCGTTGTGTGGGTCGCCATTTTGCCATCCTCTCGATAAAAAATGTCAAGATATGTCTAATGACCTTAGAGATACCAAATGACCGTGACCTACCGTTGCCATCATGTACATTCTTTATCAATGTGAAGCAGACGGTTGTCTAACTAAATGATTGTATGACAAAAACATATATACTTTTCCTGGTTTTTTTCAAATATTTTGATCACATCTAGGTACAATACCAACATTTTATTTATAAAAAATGCTTGAAAATATCAAAAAGGTGCAATGCAAAATTCTGACCATGGATATAATAAATCTATGTTCTAACGGGCAGACTGCTCTACAAATAATTGAAATAATATTAGCCGGGATAATAAGACACACCGACAGGTAAATTTTTGACAGATTGTTGTCCAACAAAACAACAAACCTGTTTATTACCCCCAATCAACAAACATGTACAAACCTGTGGCCATGACAGGAAGTATTAGCGTGGTTTATACTCGGGTCCCTCTCTCTCTCATCCAAACACTAATACACAAAACTTGCATACAGTCGGAAAAATTCCGATTCATAAGCGAAAGTAATATATCATGTTTATCCATCAATGTTACCTAACCTCGGAGGCATGCAACTAAAAGAAAGAAGGAAAAAACATCTCTAGTTTCGAATCCCAAAAGGAAATAGATGTACCCAGAAAAGGCACAAACTTTGCCAATTTATCTAAATGTTCTGATGACAGCCCAAATACTTTTCAACTATAGCGAGCAGTGCTTAGAACACTATCATTAGTACATGGCATGTATTTCACAGAAAAACATTACTTTTTTATGGTTTATATCATTAACACGTTCTTTTCTTGCATCCCTTACATTTTTAAAGCATTTTGTGTATTTCTCATATTCTTTTCTTTCTGTGACTTTACAAACGCCATATTTCTAGTGGACCCACTAATTTGCAGATATTTGTTAATGAATATGAATATCTTTATTGTCGTGAACTAAGCAAAATAGTTGCAGAGAAGATAAATATATATATAATAAATAAATAATACAATTTGCATGTGTGGAAGTACAAAAACACAAAATTACGGTATTTGTTAACCAGGAGGGGTAGAATACGGGTTTGTGCATAAAAAACAAACTATACAGTCATATTTTAGATATGTATTCTGTGTCAGGTAATTAGCAAGAAATATTTTTGTCGGTTTTGTGTAGATGTAAATTTCCTTAGATTTTACAATATTACAGATTTAGTAATGAGAAATCATTCAAGATAAAAAGCATTTTTTAAATGAAATAGAGTTTAAGTGCCTAAAAGCAATAGTAAATAAAAGTCTAAGCAAATTATTTTTTATACGACTCTTGCATATAAATGCATGTATATTCAAGATTATGCGACAATGTGAATGATGTCTATATATATATATGCTTGTATTTTTTTCCATTTGAACAGTAATGCAATAAATTTTTAAATTTGATTTCTATTCATTAAAAAAACACTATAACATTTATTAGATTTTCCCTTTTATAACACATTGGGCGAACTTTATACAGTTCTACTTGTTTTTTTATTAGAATATCTTGACTCATCATTGTCAATTATTAACCCCCTTTTTTCAATATTTTACTTATTGCTTATGAAGTCTGATATCTGAATGACACATTTTTTTATATTTTGAAAAAAAAAAAAAAAAACAAAAAAAAAACAGAAGATCGATTTTTATAAAGTATGTTTTCAAATCCCATCCAAAAACGTGCACCCACGTGCAATTATAGCCTCAGTATATTGTTTCTGTTGATGTAATTTCCGTCAATCATCCGTACAGGTAATCATGTAAAGATTTGCAAATTGGCTTAGAAATTATTACGCAACACCTGAGGGGACACAGGTGTTAAAATCTGTGTCACCTGTGTGTGAGAGATCATGGACATCAAAGATTGCTTGCCGCTTGTCAATATCAAAAATTAATCATTGAAGAATAACACACAGTTAAAAAAAAAAGAAAATAAAAAACTTTTATGAATATAAATAGCTAAGTATATCAAAATGATATAATGCATCCTTTACTATAACAAAATTAGGATTTGCATTTTCAGTTATATCATTTCAATCGTATAAATTCATAAAGACATTTTAAATTCCTTTGGGGTTTATTTACATCTTTTTTATTTTTTGATTATTGGCCGCATCAAAAATCATCTGTGCGATTTAAATTACGTAAACTGATCTGTATCGATGCAGACCTTTAAAGATATTTCCCATGATTCAGTAGTAGGTTTTGACGTCACAACCTACAATTACAGTCAAAATATATTATAGAAATTCTTTAATAACTTCTTTATTTTCTCGAACTTTTTAATAAAACTTGAAATATATGCATTTTTCATTACAAGGAACAAAATAAGCCAACATGTAAAAAATAGCGAATTTTCCCTTTAATGAAATTTGCATAATGGTGTTCAGCTTTATATGATCAATATACAGGCCATATATGAAGGTCCTATCACATCTGGTTGAAAAGATATAGGCAATGTTAAAGTTATAGTTAAAGTTTTCAAATCTGCACTCAGTGACCTTGACCTTTGACCTGAACCAAATTTTTTTGGTGGATTTATATTAAGCTTCATTAGATCTATTCATATGTGGAATATCAGACCTCTAGCAGTTGTAATTAACGAGCTATAGCAAAATCTAGATTTGACCTTTTGACCTCTGTGACCTTGACCTGACCTTGAAGTAATTAGCATAATGCTGTTCAGTTTCATATGAACAATATACAGGCCAAATATGGAGGTCCTATCACATCTGGTTGAAAAGATATAGGCAATGTTAAAGTTTTTGTTAAAGTTTTCAATTTTGCACTCGGTGACCTTGACCTTTAACCTGACCCAAATTTTTTTGGCGGATTTATATTAAGCTTTATTAGATCTATTCACTTAAAGAATATCAAGCCTCTAGCAACTGCAATTAAGGAGCTATAGCAAAATCTAGATTTTGACCTTTTGACCTCTGTGACCTTGACCTCTGACCTGACCTCAGTGAAATTAGCATAATGCTGTTCAGTTTCATATGACCAATATACAGGCAAAATATGGAGGTCCTATCACATCTGGTTGAAAAGATATAGGCAATGTTAAAGTTTTTGTTACAGTTTTCAATTTTGCACTTGGTGACCTTGACCTTTGACCTGACCCAATTTTTTCTGGTGGTCTTGTATTAAGCTCCATTAGATCTATTCACATATAGAATATCAAGCCTCTAGCAATTGTAATTAACTAGCTATAGCAAAATCTAGATCTTGACCTTTTGACCTCTGTGACCTTGACCTTTGACCTGACCTTAGTGAAATTTGCATATTTGTGTTCAGCTTCACATGATCAATACACATACCAAATATGAAGGCCCTATCACATCTGGTTTAAAAAATATGAGCCAGGTTAAAGTTGCGGACAGACAGGCATACATACAAACAGACAGACAGACAGACAGACAGGGCAAAAACAATATGCCCCCGATCTAAAGATCCGGGGGCATAAAAATATGTTTCTACAAAGAAATTTTCACAAAATTCTATACCCTGCAGACACCTTGAATAGGCATACCACTGTGCAGCCAAAATATGATATCACAAGACCATGGAACCAAATGAGGCTAGGGTGTTATCATCCTTTGGAACCTTTACAAATTTTATTTCTTCTTGGTGTTTCTCAGAAAAATGTTCATGTAGTTCTTGTAGACAATAAATGAAGCCTTGCTGCCCCATAACTGCTTCCCTTTTGCTTTTACTTTTAAATTACCATGCAGTTTATTTCTATCCTTTAATTTTTATGTTATTTTTGCTATATACCTATGCTTTTTATCAATAGTGCTTTATATACTTAGTGCTGCTTTGCTTTAGATGTTTTTTGTGTGCTTTGACATGTATGTGTTATGTGGTGTATGTTTGTATATGTAATATTTATATGAATGACTCATTGTTTTATTGTTGGTTGTTTTTAAAATATCAAGTTGGGTTAAGAGCTCTTAAGAGCTCATGTTTGTATTTTATTTGTATATATGATTACGACTATAAATAAAATTTACTCACTTACATTGTACTTACTTACTTTACTTATATTAAGCAAGATTTGTTAGGAGTATGACAAGTTCCTAAATTATAGGTGTTGTTTTAGGGATATGAATTATTAACCTTTTTTAATTCTAAGGAAATTTGGAATATTGATACACCGAAATATTTTCATGCAGATGCAGAGGATATCCAAATGTTTCAGACAGTTCAGACAGATATAGACCAAATAATCTGTCACAAAGCAATATAAAAAGTAAAAAATAAAAATAAACGATTATGCAAGACAAATTTTGAACATGGATTGACAAATTTAATAATAATTATAAAGTTCAGACAAGTAAAATGAGCTGATCAGAGAAAACGAACCTACCTACATGCATCATGCTTCTCGGCGGTGTTTATTTATATCCTCACGCTAATGGTACATGCGCATCGACTGCAAATTTGACATTTCTACCGAAGCATTCAAATAATCGTGAATCCTTCACTCAGTCCAACATCTCCCATTTCTGATTACGGCAAAATCACAACAGAGACATATAGTTATGTCTAGGCACTGGTATGTGTGCCTTTTGTCTCAAATCAAAACATATCGAAAATGTAAACAAACAACATTCTGTGCCCCATAGCAGCTGATCAAGATTGACTAAATATTTAAACACGTGGAATATTGTATTCGGGTTTGTACTGCTGCGTGAAGATTAGGCAGTTGACGTATCAAAACATCATGAAAATTTTTAAAATGTGCAACATCTTTCATAAAGAAACCATTTTGACATCTTCGAAGATATTTTATTTTTCACATTCCTACGCGTGAAACAAATAGGCCCTATTTTTGTTTTAATAATGTACTCGATAATTGTTTAATTTCTCAATGCAGGAAATTTAATAAGTTAAATAACAGCGAAGTAGTAATTGAAATTGGTTTGGGTGTATTATTAACGTCTCGTACTGTATACTCAAGCCTATTCGACACCTCCTTTTTAGTTTCAATCCGCCATCACGTTAAAGCCTTTAAGCATCTCGATTCCCACTTTAGCTGTGTTCAAACATTTTTACCATTTCAGGACAATAGTATGTAACGTTCTACCAGATTATTCAGTAAGTTTACTGTATTATTTACAATTTCATAAGTAGACTTTTAACCTGTTCCCACCCTGCAACATCTATTTTTATCCAATTCAAGCTGAAACGATAGCTAAAGTGTTCATGACGAACACTAAAAACCGTAAAACTTAAGTACAAATCCATATATCAGTATTATTTTTAAATCAAAGTTTTTCCACAAAGGGAGTAACCCTAACATATATATAAATAATTGTCTGAGGGGCCCAACGAACCTGGACATCTTACTGAAAACTCTGGATAAGCATAATGCATTATGCTTATCCAGAGTTTTCAGTAAGATGTCCAGGTTGGTCGGGCCCCTCAGACAATTATTATATATTTTTTTCTACCCGACTTGCATTCTTTTACTTTAAAGAATCTCTGGTGCTTACTACACTTGGCCAAGTTTTGAGGATTTTCGGACTGAAAACATGACATAAAATTTTAGCTTCTTTTCGGATTGGCAAACATTGATATTTCATTGATTTATTGACTTTTAAATCTAAAAAACATTACTGCAGCTTGGGTCATTCACAAAAATACTAGAGCATGTCGAAACTGGCGTTGTCGGAAGGGCCCCGCAATTTCGATCCTGAAATTCCATGCAAAAGTAAAATTGAGGTAAGTGGGGATTCACATTCTGTTTGACACAAATGTGTTGATACAGTAATTTGCTGGATACAGTGAATTCTTGAATTTTTACCAAACCATGTCATTTTTCAGCTTCAGACTTAATATCAAATCATTCCAAGTTGATACAGGTCTAAAAATCTTATGAAGATAATTTGGTTTATAGTAAAAAGTAAAAGTATTGGCAAACAGGAAGTGGTTGATCGACAAATTTGAAAAACCACTTTTGCAATTCAACTCATCATTTCAAAGCTTCAAACCAAATTTCCAATCATTCCCTCCAGTAGAAGCCAAGAAATCTGTGACCGAAATTTAGTTTTTAGTAAAAATTCAAAGTCTCAGCAAACAGGAAGTGGATGTCCGACAAACTTGAAAATTGCTTACACAATACAACTCATCATTTCCAAGCTTCAGACCAAATTTCAAAT